>APFE030232642.1:57522-87422 GCA_000404065.3 Pinus taeda | reverse complement strand
TTCTCGTAAACAACTTGTTATGTGGTCAATTTTCACGGAGGAAATGATAGCACATTATGAGGATACAAAGAGCAACACCTTCTTTAGAGAAACACCACAACAATTGGGAAGAGTAAAAGGGCTTTGTGACATACTGGAAAGCAAAATTATGGAAACCACGAAGCATACTCCTCACAACTATAAAGATGGAAGTGTTGTTTCTCGTAGCCTTCCACAACCTACAAGGGTTACACCAAAACAATTGGAAGAAAAAAGAGAAGAAGGGCTTTGTTACAATTGTGATAGCAAATGCACTAAAGGTCATAAGTGTGCTGAGAACCCCACATGCACTAAGAAGAGGATATATGCGAGGACCCCACCCCAGAGAAAGAAGAAATGAATCACACCATATCTTCTAAAGCATTGGAAAGAATTACCACTCCTCAAATTCTCAAGATAGAAGGACATATCAAGAAGAAAAAGGTGCAAGAGTGAAATATCACATCGAGAAAGAAGAAATGAATCCAACCATATCTTGTAATTCATTGGTCAAAATTACCACTCCTCAAACTATCAAGATAGAAGGAAATATCAAGAATAAAAATGTTCAAGAAGTGAAAGATCACATCGAGCATCAAGAAATGAATCCGACCATATTTTGTAAAGGATTGGAAGAAATTACCACTCCTCAAACTCTATAGATAGAAGGACATATCAAGAAGAAAAAGGTTCAAGCAGTGAAATATCACATCGAACATCAACAACAAGTTCTCCAACTTTTAAAGGATAATGCCAGTTCGGTGCAAAATCAAACAAAACAACAGGTAGATCAACAACATAGAGAAAAATGTTTTGATGAAGGTGATTGGGTATTTTTAATGCTACATCTCAAGCAAGCTATTTATGAGAAGGAAATGTGGGCAATACTACATGTACTTAAAAAATGGCGACCTTACCGAATGGAAAGACTCTTCAAGGATGAGGATGTGGAAGCACTGTTTTGTGCTATTTCTATTATCCAACCAGATTGGATAAATGAAGCAAGGGATGAATGGAAGAAGGATGAAGAAGTATGGCCACTTATTCAAAAGTTGCAAAAGATCCCAATTTAAACAATATTGTTAGAAATTGAAGAGGAAGGAAAAATCATATTGGAACCTGCAGCAGTCACAGAAACAAGAACCCGACAACTACGAAATCGATTGTTGGGTTGTGTTATATTCTTTCCACAACTAACCTACGTAGTGAACCGAGGGGTTAGAGGGGGGGCGGCAGCCCCCCTTGTCTGGGGGGTTTGAAGGGGGCGGAGCCCCCCTCTACGGGGTTCGGGGCAGCGCCCCGAAAAAAATTTTTTTGGACCCTATATTAGGTTGGGCGAACCTACCTATGGTTTTTCGGTCCATAGCTTTGGATCCGATGGTTTTCGGTCCATGGTATTGGATGCTTCGGCATGTATAAATATGTATTGTAACATTGAAAGGAACATAATGAAAAATCAAGCTGGTAGTCTCGGTTTTGAGATCCAGGGAAATCTCTGTGTATATGTGTTTTATGGGTTATGCTCTCGCATTTTTATTTTCTTGTGATTTAGAATTCGTATGCAGGTAATTTCTGTACGGGGTTAAAACCTACAAAATTATGAAATTATGGGCAGAAATCACTTGCTTCTCCCAAAAATTGTGTAATCCCTCTAGGTAGCCAGCCTAGTTCCTCTCATAAATTGCGCAAATCCCTCTCTCAGTCAAGAAAGTTGTTGCATGTGCCTTTAGGTTGACCGATTCCCTTCAGGACCGAGAAAAATTGATTTGCATGCATGTGTTGCTCTTCCCGAAATAGAAAAAGGAAGCATGCAAAAGGCATCCCTATATATAGGGATCTATTCGTAGCAGCTGGAGGTTACATGCAAAGCTCATTTTAGAAACATCTCGGCAAGCGTTGGTTTTTCCTAGATTTTTGGCATGCGCATCATAACCTTGATCTCATAAAAAATTATGAACCAAACACTGCAGAGCTCATTCCTCACATCGATCTTGCAGCTCTGACATCCCACATTGCATCTAGGAGCCTTCGACACTTTCAACTTAGTTGTTTTAGGGTAAGTCTACTTCTCATGTCTTGTGTTGCATTTTTGTCACTTTATGTGAGTATTGTCTGCTTGATTTCAATGAGCGCTTGTTGTCGTTTTAATATATGTCAATTTGTAGAAGCATTGTTTCAGTTTTCGTTCGCATATCACTATTATCGCATGGATGACGTTGTTTTTGCACTGACGGTCGCCGTTGCGGTGACTGGCTTCACACACGTGCATGATTTCCCATTTCTGAATCATTCACTTATATTTTGCATGCATGATCATTCACTCTCATTTACACTCAGTTTCACCATGCATTTAGACTTCTCATGTTTTGAGTTGCCCGTCAGTGGGTCTAGGCTGCCTTATCTAGGACCTTGCCTTACCCGACTAGCATTGCGCATTTCTGGAAGTGAAGGATCTCCCTTACCTCTATTAATTATGCAAATCTATCCCAACACTGACCTCCAGACTTGCATTGCGCAATTATGGGAGGCAGTGCCTTGCTGGTCCCAGAAACTGCACAATGTAGTTTGTTGGTTTGCATGTCACTGCTGACTGAAATTGCGCATTGTGCAGCTTCAGTCCTCAGTAGGCTAGGCTAGAATGTGCATTGCATAGTTCCAGCAGTCAGTCAGCCTCTCAATAGCCTAGATTGTGCCTTTCGCAGTTTTGGCAGTCAGTCTCCCAGTCTCCCGCTGAAAATTGCTCAATCTTCATGGACAATCAAACAGGTATGTTGCATGTTAGTCCTTGAGTTTGTTTTGGTTTTCAAATGACATATTTCTTGCCATGAGTTTTTTTATGTATCCAAGTATCACAGGTGTTCATCTGCCTCTCAACAACACATGTACAATGGTTTCCAGGAGAGTAGAGTCAATGACATTGTTCAGAGCATAACTAGGGATACAGTCGATCAAGTGTCTATGAACTTGCCTATATATGAAGACATCAAGTTGTTCATGGAAAAGGGTATCAAGATGAAATGGTAGTGGCATCACAACGAGCAGCACCATTAACAACAACATAAGGTAGCACACATGAATGTGACAAAATCAAGAGGAGGGTTGTTGATAGCACAAAGGCAAAACAAAGTTGCAATCTCAAGCAGATCCACTTGTGATGAAAGAAGCTTTAGAGATTGAGGCTATGAGGTGATGACACAACAAGAGGACCACCTGAAGGAAGAGAGAGAAACACAGAAGGAGTTGTAGGTGCTGAAACAACAACTCAAGGATGAATAGGACCTGCACAAACGAGAGAAGGAGTTGCAACAAGAACATGCACAACAGGAGGCGCAACATGCACAAAGTGATGAAACTACGCCCATATAGGTTATGGACCCATCCAACAACTAGCATGGAGAAAACAAGGTGAGCAATGTTGTCAATCGCATTCAAGAATATTCAGGAGCATGGATGTCATTGTGCGCACGCATGCAATCCCACCCATTTGGCATACTCACCAAAGTGAAGACAAGAAGCAAGTCTGACTGAAGCTGAACATATATTTCGACAAGTTGATGTGCATGGTCACCAACGCACACTTGGAGATCAACACATACATTATGCATCATTATTTTGTTGGTCCAACTGCACTCAAGATAGTGATGTACATATTATCACACGAGTTGGACAAAGGATCCATATCAGTGTAACTGGATGCAACAGAGGCAAGAGTTACCTTTCAGCAAGATGTCACCATTGAGCGCAAGGAAACCATCATACAAGACCAAGCTTGGCATCGGTTCACCACCATATATCATCGCAAGGATTTCAAAGAGTTGGTCTCACCACAACTTTTTGAGTGTTAGTGATATCTTGCATGGATTTCTCAAGCCTATTTTGTCTCACATGGGTACCTGTGCAGATTGAATGTAACATCTTGTAAAGTGGAATTCCAAGTGTTGATAGTTGAATGTAACAGTCATAGAATATTTTAAGAGTCATGAGGGTAGGTGAACAGTCACAAAGGGGGATGTCAAGGGTCACCCCACCCTTTTCTATTTATAGTACCTCATAACTCAATGTAGAGGCTTTTGGTTAGCCAAGCTTCCGATAGGAGTATCTTAGAGAAAGCTTGGAGAGTATTGTAACGAGCCTTGGCTTCTCCACAATGCAGATCTAGTATATCTCTTTGAAGGAGAAGGCAACAATGATTGTAACTTTCCGCTATCAGGACTAGTGCTTGGTCATGGTTGTACTGTATGATTGGAACTTTCACTTCTTAATATAATAGAGTGGCCATGTTTCATGCGTATGTTGTTATTGTATTTCAACTATCTTCTTTACTCTAATGATATATGTATCCGTTTTCTTACGCATACATGTATGGACGCTTTCTGTATAAGTATGTATGAATCTTACTAAGATGTGTTATTGGTTTAACCATCACTTTGGATTGGTAGCTTACTTACTTTCTAGTTTGTGATGCATCTTTTCTCGTGTGTTCCCTTCCAAGTTGCGTGCTTCCACAAGTTTCCAAGGGGTGCACTCACTTCACTTTCCATGTGTTAGAACCGTTCATGCACCTTCCTTGGCTTTCTACACATGTCACACCCTTTCTACCAACATGGACATATGGCTTGCCTTTGCGCGCACCGTGGTCAAGACAATACCATACAACCCACTGTTGGGACTACTACACCAAACAGTCTGAGGTCTAGTTGGGATTTCTTACCGGGGAGATCCCTTGACATGTTGGTGGGTCCAGCACCATTAACAGGAACATAAACATTGTTCTGTAATGTTTCATATGTTTGTATACATTTCTGTGTACCTTTTTGTATACAACATTACATGTTACAGAGTACATAAGATATAGCATAAAAAACTTAGAGTTGTATAATGTGATAATAATAATCAAATGAGAATAAATAGAACAAAAGGGAAAACCTTAACAAAGTTATCATTGTGTATCATTGTCTCTAACTATATCTTCTATACATGTTATTAAATATATATTCTAATATTTATTTTGACAAAACAAACAGAAGCGCACCTCTTAGAAAAGTTATCATTGTCTCTAACTATATATGTTATACTTGGGTTGATTTTCCCATATTTCATATTAAATTATTATTTCAAATCTACTTCCGCATATTTGTTCCCAATTTTTCTCACACATTTTTTCTGGTGTTCTCCCACAACTTTTCTTTTTCCTCTACATATCACAAAACTAGCATAATTAAACAAAATAACAATGTAAGATTGGTAGCTATGATTTTTCCATGTAGCTCTTATTTCGTTCTATTTCTAGAGACATTAAACAAGTACTAAGGTTCCATATAATCTTTAAGCATTTTGCACAATCTAACTTCTTTAGCAATAAACATAAACTTTTCAGTCAGTTTTAACGTGTACTTTGAACTAATGATCTTACAATTTCTCCCAATAAATAGTTGAACCATAATTCTAACAACATGTTTCTTTGTCCGGAGCTTTCCTTGTGTAGATATTTCATTGTGCAGGTTTTTCTTGTGCATAGATTTCATTGTGTGGAACTTTTCTTGTGCAAATATTTCATCATCCCTTTCCTTCTTTATGTTGATGATATTGTTCTTATGCCAAGGAATTCGTAGGACCTTAATAATTATTGATAAATCATCAAGGACTTCCTCTTTGGCATGGGTATGACACAAAAATTAAAGGGTATGATAATAAAATCACATAACATCATTTATGACACTTTCATATAATACATTAATAGTTTGGAAGAAGTGTCCTTTTTACTTTGTACAATGAATCTTTGACTATGAACAAATCAAATTTAACTTTAACTTTATAAGAAAATAAAATTTATTTGATAATAATTTTTTATTAGTATCAGCTGCTTCATTGATCCAGGTGGCTCCAGAGACACACAGGGGACAAAGAGGGCTTATGGAAGCTCAAAAATCAAAGTGATCAGAATTATTTTGAACCAAGACCAAAGTTTAGATCTTGTCGTCATGATCACAATGGTGTGAACGGTTCGTCAACCCGAGCTCGTATGAGGGAGAACGAGCTAGACAAAGTTTTGGTCAAAGTTGCACTGTGGGCTAGGTTTAAGTGTCCTACAATTTGACCGACCCTGGGGCATGAAACCTAGCTCCCGAAAGTGGGTGAATTTGTTGGATTGTTAATTTTTCTAATATCCCCTATATTAGACAAAAAGAAAAAATGTCTTTAACATACAATCAATATATATTTATATGTGTGTGTGTGTGGTGTGTCTATTTAATATTTAATATATAATATTTATTATTATATATATATAAGGTGGTGGGCCACCACCCTCACCACCCCCAAACCATATCACAACAAAAAAAACAAATTTTATTTATGGGACGATGGGCCATGACCCCTATTGGCCCTCCCTCATCCTCACAAACCAAAATTTAATGTTAATTTGGGTCAGTGACCATTACCCCACCGAACCCTCCCTCACCCCTACACACCATACATTAAATTGTATGGGGTGGGCGGGCCACCTCCGATGGACCCGACCCACACCCCCAAACCAACCCATTATTAAATGCCATACCTTAATTTGAGGCCAACAGGGATCGAACCTACCTAGCCCATGTGGGTCGGCCAGGTGGCCCCATAAGGTGGCATACAACCAACCAAACGTGCCACATGAAATACGCCCCCATTTAATACAATGACCCAATCCAAATTTAATGCATGCTGCAGAGATTATGGGGGTGGGCTGCCCAATGCAGACCCAACCCCCCCAAAACAAAATGTTTACGGTTTTTAAAAACAAAAAAGATTTTAACATGGAGGGGTTAGGGTTTGACCACCCGACCTCCTCCTTATAACTTGGGATTTTTAACCAATCACCTAAACCAACCTTTTTGAAAAGTCCGCCCACAAATTTTTATATAAACTCATTTGTCAATGCACCCAGAAGCATGGAGGAACTAGGAGCGTGCACGGAAATTGAGGCATGAATTTTTAATTAATTTTTGCAAGTGGAACCATGATCTTGGAAAAGGGCAGGTAGAACCATGATTGTGCAAAATTCTCAGGAGGGTGAAATTTTTGCAGTGTCCAAATTGGACAAACTTTATATTGATCCTACATCTCTCGGTGACACGAACCCAGTGGAGCAGTTAGTTTCCTGATCTAAGCATCAAATTTTCAGAGGGCCTGGAGGAGGGAATCTTTCAGGAATCTAAGGGGAATCTAAAAGATTCCTTAAGCCCAAGATTGCCACTTTCTCAAATTCATAAATTTGACAGTCGATTTTGTACTGTTTGATGCCACAAACCTGATGGTGCATTCAGATTTTCCATTTGACCATTCTATTTTTCAGCCATTTTTCAAAGTGGATTGCAAATGTCAGCATTCGACATGCGAGGAGTCATTCCATGAGATTCGACGTCGCAAGCTTGATGGTATGGCCAGCTTCAGCAGTTTGACATCCTCTTCTTCAGATGGCCATAGGATGTGAGGTATATGTAGTGTGTTCATGTACTTATTTTCGCTATGAGATGCATTGTGCTACACAGATCCATGTTTGATGTTTGATGTGGGATCTTGCTTCTTAGTTTCCTCATGATTCCTACTTGATGTGATGCAGAATCATTTGTGGGATGTACTTGTTGTCATGATTTGTCATGTTTTGTTTGAGATCCCTTTGTCATTAGGTTGATGGGATACTCACGTGTCGCCATGTATGTTTTCATTGAGATCCCTTTTATGCCATGTTGGCAGGATGTTCATTATCATCATGCATGAGTTTATGTCATACTGATAGAAGTCCTTTTTACTAAGAGTTCTTGTAGCGGAACATCTCTTGGAGCCACTCCTGTGTGAAGGCATTTTCCTTGTATGATAGTGACATCATCTCTTATGTACATCATTATTATTGACATCACTTAATGCAGCGGCCTACACCATCTTGACACTGGGGCCTGGAGATGTAATCCCTCCTAGACAAACTTCGTTATCAACGACTTATGCTTTCTTTATGTTGTTGATACTTATCATGTTCTTATTCTTTACAACATGCAGATGTATTAATTTATGTTCTTTTAAAAATGCAATTTAACACATCACGAAAGTAAAAGATCTTGGTTAAATCCAGGAGCTGAGTCAACTTGGATCAAGTTTGGTATCAGAGCGGTCTTTGCGCAGATGTGAATTGTAGCGTGAACAATGGGACATGCAACGAGAGAGGATGAAAAAGCGATGTACAAAACCATGCTCAAAATTTCCCAAAGGTTGGAAATTATGTATGAAACTCTACAAAAAGAGACAGAGGAAAATGAGCGATTACAGCTTCAGTTGCAAGCCATAGAAGAGGCCCTGGAAGAACTGAAGCACAACAAACATAATCTTCAAACAGAGAATGTTGAATTAAAGATGCTTCTACAAGAAGAGAAAGAGGAAAAAGAAGGTTTGCTACAACAACTGCAAGCTAAGGACGAGGCCTTGGAAAAGCTACAGCGTGACCCATGTGAGGTAAAAAGTAATTCTCTGAATTCATGTATGTGTCATGATGATGATTTGGTTGTTTTTTAAAATCATACCACAGGAATTGGCTCCAAATTGTTGAATAAAATGGGGTATGAAGGAAAAGTCTTGGGTGTTAATGGCCAAGGCATTGTCAACCCCATCAAAGTAGAAGAATTACCCCGTCAAGCAAGACTTGGGTATGTCAAAAAGGAAGTTGGGGAATGCGCTGAGATAGTTAGCGAACCACCAACAACGAAAAGTCCTCATCAGTTCTTTCCAGATTGAAAAAGGAGGTAAAAGATGTTGATTTCCTTTCGGTTTCATCTTCACATGGTATGATTTCTGTTGGAGATTTGGAGATCCCAATTATAGGGACAAACATGAGGCTCCTTACCAAGATGAGGTATAAGGAGGAAAAAGAACTTGGTGTGAAAAACCAAGGAATAACTCAATCGTTGGAGTTTGTGCATAAACATCAATTTGCAGGCTTGGGATACACCAAAGGAGAATGCTCGAAGGTGTCATATGCTTCCAAGACATTGTCAAAATCGTCGAGGAAAGAGAATGATGAGAACACATCCCCATCATCCCACGATAGTTTCCATTGCAGAGAAAGAGCTTAGTCAAGCCCTCATTGTCATACTTACACCAGAGATGGCAAGGAAAGGTATAACCAGTTTCAATATTCGAATGGTCATTTCGATATGATCATGTTGTTAATGATGAACGTAAAACATGGCATTGAAAAACATGTACCTTTTGTGGATTACATAACCATACATTTTCTAAGTGTTGGAAAAGAATGGAAGCACACAAAATGATGAGGCATGAAAGACCCTCTCAACAACAAGTAAAGAAACATGTTAAGAAGATTTGCAGGAAGAATACCTATTGCAATCATTGTGACATAAGTGGCCATCAAAGAGCCACTTGTTGGAGGCTCCATCCAGAGTAGCGCGTTAAAGACAAAGTGTCGGTGCATGAACCAGATGAAATTATTGTTTGACAAGAAAAAACCACCACAAGGAGGCGACCCATTAACATTGATAAGTGAAAAATGGTCTCCAGATATGTTAGCTTGTCATGGTCATGATTTTCTAAATCATTTGTTGCATTTTAAAATGCAAAAGTGATGACGTGTTTCCATCACTTGTTAAACAACAATGATGTGTGGTCTTTTTTTGTGTTACATTTTACATTCTGAAAGTGGTGTTGTGTTTGCATCACTTTTCAAAGAAAAAAATAATGTTTGGCCTTATTCTGTAAATTATGTGTTGCAGTGATGATGTGTTTTCCATCACTTGTTGAAGCAGCAATGATATGTTGGCCTTGTTTTCATAGTTGGGGTATTATTTCCATTTCGATGTAAACTTGACCATCGAGTATGTGTTATAAACTCGTGGAAAGTGTGGGATGCTTGGGTCATTAGTTGGTCATGAAAGTCAAGCATGTAATTTGCAAAAATAAATGTACTACAGGTTGCAGGTGTCGGCTCATCACTTAAGGCTCCGAAGAACAAAGGTGAAGGAGATGGAAGCGAGACCTTTTCAGGACACTCGTGATGCAGACAAGGTACGGAGAAGTTGTAGATTATTTTTCATGCTTTTGGAGGACCAAAAGCTCCTCAGTGGGGAGGATTGATCCAGGTGGCTCTAGAGACACACATAGGACAAAGAGGGCTTATGGAAGCTCAAAAATCAAAGTGATCAAAATGCTTTCGAACAAGGACCAAAGCATAGATCTTATCGTCCTGATCGCAATGGTGTGAATGGTTTGTCAATCCGAGCTCGTATGAGGGAGAACGAGCTAGTCAAAGTTTTGGTCAAAGTTGGACTATGGGCCAAGTTTAAGTGTCCTACAATTTGACTGACCCCAGGGCATGAAACCTAGCTCCTGAAAGCGGCCGAATTTGTTGGATCATTAATTTGTCTAATATCCCATATATTAGATGAAATAAAATAAAAAAATTCCTATTTAACATATATATATATATATAAGGTGGTGGGCCGCCACCCTCACCACCCCCCAACCATATCACAATAAAAAAAAACAAATTTTATTTATGGGTCGATGGGCCATGGCCCCCATCGGTCCTCCCTCAACCTCACAAACCAAAATTTAATGTCAATTTGGGTTGGCGGCCATTACCCAACCGAACCCTCCCTCACCACCACACACCATACATTAAACTATATGGGGTGGGCGGACCACCTCCGGTGGACCCAGTCCACACCACCAAACCAACCCATTATTAAATGCCATACGTTAGGGATCGAACCCGCCTGACCCACATGGGTCATCCCCCACCAAACGGCGCCATAAGGTGGCATACAACCAACAAAACGTGCCACATTAAATACCCCCCTATTTTGATGTGGGATCTTGCTTCTTACATGTCTCATGGTTCCTACTTGATGTGATGCTTAATCATTTGTGGGATGTACTTGTTGTCATGGTTCGTCATGTTTTCTTTGAGATCCCCTTATTGTTAGGTTGATGGGATACTCATGTGTCGCCATGTATGTTTGCATTGAGATCCCTTTTATGCCATGTTGGAGGGATGCTCATTATCATCATGCATGAGTTTATGTCATACTGATAGGAGTCCTTTTTGACTGAGAGTTCCTATAGCGGAACATCTCTTGGAGCCACTCCTACTTGAGGGCATTTTCCTTGTATGATAGCGACGTCATCTCTTATGTACATCATTACTATTGACAACACTTAATACAGCAGCCTACACCATCTTGACACTGGGGCCCAGAGATGTAGTCCCTCCTGAACAAACTCCATTATCAACGGCTTCTGTTTTTTTTATGTTGTTGATGCTTATCATGTTCTTATTCTTTACAGCATGCAGATGTATTCATTTATGTTCTTTTAAAAATGCAATTTAACACATCATGAAAGTAAAATATCTTGGTTAAATCTGGGAGTTGAGTGAACTCGAATCGTTCGTGGTCAAAATGTTTTGGTTGTTCATAGTTTTTTAAATTACTATTACTATTACTATTATTATTATTAGTTCCTATCTCGCTAGGGACTATATCACTTGCCTCATGATCAAATCTCACTAAATATAAATTATTTTTTACTACAATTTTTCTATCTACACATCGAAGTCCATTCACTATTGATTATTTATGTCCACGTATTAACTATAGTTTCCGAAAAATGCTAAATATCGCTATTCTTATGTAAATTGAAAATTTATTTTCTAGTTTCTCGAAGACTTATTTCTAATTTTGCATTTTTCTAAATGATACTTGTCTTTACTTAGTATCTAAAAAGTATGTTGAATATTTATAAGGTAGCTTGACAATTGTAAACACTAGTTTTGGTTATATTGTTCGTAGGAGCATTCACTAGGTGTTCATCATGCAATTTTTTTAGCATACACATTATGAATGCATGTTCCATCACTTTTCGGGGAAGATGATTACAGATAGATTTCTTGTCCGAACTATACAGTGTTGTTTTGGTAGTTTCATGGCATGAGGGATTATCTTTACAAGCTCATTTCAAATAAAGGTGCAAAACATGTAGCATTTTTGTTAGGTAAATAATGCATCGTTTCTTCTATATGTGATTACTTAGAACATTTATACAATATATGTTACAGTTTTGTAGCAATGAGGTACAGAGTTCAAAAAATGGATAAGGTGTTAGTGCTAAACATGTCTATACAAGATAAGTTATTGTCATATAACTCTTATGTCTAAATTACTTCTGTGCTATGAAATTAGAACCTTTTATCTTTCTTATTTCTATATATTTGATCTAATTCGTATTGTGGGAGTAGCGAAGATGAACAGAAACAAAACAAGTACCATTAAAGACAATGGTAACTTTGATAAGAGGTATGCTTATGTTCTATTTATTGTTATTTGATTATTTTTACATTATAAAACCGAGTGTTTTATTTGTTATATTTTTTATGTACTATAACTAAGAGTAAGGATTTCCCAATTTTAAGGAAACATATAACACTTAGAGATTCAGATCCAACACAACAATTACAAGTAAAAGAGTACATTGAACATTTCTATGAAACATTTGTATTTATAGATGAGGAATTACGTGTTATAGAGTTTTGTGAACCCAACGTTTCGGACTACCAAGTGAGTCCATCATCAGGGGATGTGTCAATAGATATTCACCAGATTTTAATGATTTATCCAAGAGCTCTATTTAGGGTATATATAGGTTTTAAAGAAAATATATATGAAATTTGGTCGGCCATTATCTTATTAATTTTTCATTTATTATTATTATTATTATTTTATTATTTATATATTATTTTTAATTTGTTATTTAATTTAGTTAATTAATAGTTAAGGATAAATTAATTGATTTAATTTTTATCTATGGAATTAATTATTATGTTTATTAATTTTATATAAAATTAATTATTTAAATAATTTGTTTAGTCAATTCATTAATTTTTTAGATTGATTAATTAATTTATCTTATTAATTGGTTAAAGATAGATTAGTTAATTTATTTATTTATATTTATTTATTTAATATGTTTATTAATTTAAATTTATGTATTTATTTCTTTGATTAATTATTTATATTTTTATTTGATTATTTTTTTTATTGATTAATTTAATTAATTAATTAATTGTTATTTAATAAATTAATCAATTAATAACTTAATTAATTAATTAATTGATGAATTAATTAATAAATTAATAACCTAGTAATGAGTTATTTATTGATTTTTTAGGATTTCAAGTAAAGGTTTCCACATGTTGCTTAATTTTAATCCATCGTCCCGGTTCAAGTTATTCTTCCTTTTTTCTATTTCAATGGCTTCTTTGATTTTCCTTTTAAGATAGTGGTCTTCTCTTCTAACCAATTTGACTTCTTCCATGCAGATGTAATGAGAGCAAGAATGAACATGTTCTACTAAGGTTGATTTTGAGGTCCTTTCTCTTCTTAAGTCAGCAGTGTGTTCTTTAATTCTAATATTAAGAGACCTACTTGTTTCACATATGTATTCCTTACCGCATGAGCAAGGAATATGATTAATTTATTTTATTGGTTAATTAATTTAATTAATTAATTGTTATTTACTAAATTAATCAATTAATAACTTAATTAATTAATTAATTGATGAATTAATTAATTAATTAATTTATAACCTAGTAATGGGTTATTTATTGATTTTTTAGGATTTCAAGTAAAGGTTCCCCCGTGTTGCTTAATTTTAATCCATCGTCCCAGTTCAAGTTAATTTTCCTTTCTCTATTTCAATGGCTTCTTTGATTTTCCTTTTAAGATAGTGGTCTTCTCTTATAACCAGTTTGACTTCTTCCATGCAGATGTAATGAGAGAAAGAATGAACATGTTTTGCTAAGGCTGATTTTGAGGTCCTTTCTCTTCTTAAGTCAGCAGTGTGTTCTTTAATTCTAATATTAAGAGACCTACCTGTTTCACCTATGTATTCCTTACCGCATGAGCAAGGAATCACATAAACACCTTTTTGAAGGTTAGGGTTTATGGGATCCTTGACTGAGTTGAATAATTGTCTAATGGTGTTAACAAGGGTGAAGACTACATTAATGTTATGTTTATTAAGAATTTTAATAGTTTTACCAGTGGTGCCTTTTATGTATGGAAGGGAGACCTTAGGAGTTGATAAATTTTGGTCTTTGATATCCTTGTTATTCTTGTTTAGGGATAGGTGCATGGCTTTCTTGATGGTATTTCTATTATAGCCATTTAGTTCAAACACTTTGTGAAGATGGTTGAGCTCATCATTTAAATGGTTAGGATCAGATATTCTGGCCGCCCTAGTGATTAAGGTTCTAATGATGCCAATCTTCTTCTTAGGGTGGTGATGGGAATTTGCATGTAGATATCGTTCTGTATGGGTTTTCTTTCTATAAACCTGGAAACCAAAGGACCCATCTCTTTTAGTTAGAAGGATTCTATAAAACGATTCTCACCTGTATGGATTCATTTTTTAACAACATTTGTATTTATTGAGACTAAAATCTATTTAGAATTTTACGTGTATACATAGAAATCATGTTATATCTAGTAACTATGAAACTAATATTGGAATACACATTAGCAATGACTTTGTGTTATCTGACTCTATCTTCATTAGTCAATTCTTAATATGTATCAATTATAATGTCCTTTTAAATAATGATTTCAATGTATTATTTGTGAACACGAAAAATATATCGGATTTGTATGATTTCACAATAGAGATGGACGAGGGTGTAGAGATAGTAATAAGAAGTATTACATAAACATATATCGTGATAGAAAAATGAAAGGAACAAAAAATAGGGAAGAATTAAGAGTAAATAAATAGTTTTCCCCTGGTTTAGTTAATTATGTATCATTTTTTATTTATTTATTAATTTCAATTCAATGCTTATGATTATGAAAAAAGAGGTTGAGTATATGCCATTATTGATCCAAGATATCAATAACAATATAGCATGGAGCATTTTTCATGGCATTGTCCTAGTTACATATGGAACATTCTTGACAAAGAAAATAAGAACAAACAATACTTTGTGTAGATCTAACAGGTAAGAAATCCAAAATGACAATAACATTGCTTGTGCCAACACAATTTATCAATCAACATAAGGAAAAACGTATTGCAAATGTTGGTGTTTCTATTAGAGATTTCTAAATAATTCCAAAGCATAAATACGATAATGATGATTGTGAGAAAACTATTTGTCCAAATAGATTTAGCACTATAGAAAACATTTGTCAGGTGTTTGTGTAGATCACTGGTACTTTCCTAATATGAATATTACAAATCTACCACACAATCAAGATCTATTTCCAGTTGGCACAATTGTCGCTATTGCAATTTTGGTAACACACAACAATGCAACATGTACTGGAAATCAAAGATGATAATGCAAAACAAGACAGGACAACAATAAGCTTTTACTTATTTGAATGTTTCATTGTTACAAAGTTAGTGTCCATTTGTTATACGGTTTCCACATATTTTTGAACTAAGGCTTATGTGATCCATATCTCTACATCTATTTATTTGATGCCATGATATGGTTCCTCATCTTGTCCTGAAGATGAACCACGCTAGTTGGTTTGGAACACGTCAACAATATTTTCTCTGATGTGATTATCATTGAAATATTTCTTTCCACGTATTTTTTTACAAATGTCACTTAAGTAATAGTTTTAAGTACACGATAAACTTGTTTAAGCATGCCTTTCAATTCAAAGACAATTGCAAGAAAATATTTTTCCACTAATCTTGCTAAAAATCATAGTTAGAAAACAAGAAATAATTTTCCAAACTTCACAATTGATGTTCATATGTCCATTGAAAACATGAAACAAAATCGAAAATCTAAGAAAATTGCTTTCTTCAACGAGTGGAATATGCAGCGTAAACTTTATTGTATTGTAGCTAATGTGTATTGTAGTTATCCTTGGCACAACAAAATATTACAAATTTGATGTTCAAGTTTGAATAAAGTGTGTGTCTATCACACAACACAATGTTCTAAATTATTAAAATAAATGCATGAATCTAAATGTATTAGGATGGGGCTCCCATGGAACAAATAAAATAATAATATAAACTTGGAAGAAATGGAGAACTACAATTAAGGATCGACTTTATAAATTAACAATAGATAAATAAAGTTAGATGATCAAGGACTAGAAATAAAGAAGGGAAATGCTTAAAAGAGAAATGCACTCACAAGAATACAGAATTAATGGAGGGTGGAATGATGTCTCTAACATCTCTTGGCATTGCAATATTCTCATATATATTCGGGACTTCAAAAATTTTGGTATAACCACTTTTTGGTGGTTATTTAGGGTTAATTATCTATGTTAACATTTTTTTGAGCAATTATTTAACATACTCTCTCAATGGATAAACCATGATGTCTTGCTTAAACCGAAGTGAAAATATTTCTTCTCCAATTTTTCTAAATTCAGAATGCAATTGTTCAATTGGCGCAAGGTCCTTCATTATAATTTGTGAAAGTAACTAATCACTACATGATTTCTTCTTCTAAAAAGTCAATGCCCCTTACTAAAGAGGACATGTGTTTGAAGGATTCAAACCACTGCTGAGATCTCTACCTGTTTGCTAGAGAAGGTAGAACCACTTCTATTAAGGGAGGCTCACAACACATCTATGTGTGTAGTTCACAATTTAGGAGATCCACTTTTCAAATTCCTGTGGAAAAAAATAGTAGCAACCAAAAATTTGCAAGTGGGGACAACAAGAGAGGGCATGCACCTCTTGGTGTGCTATCAACATTCAATATATTCATTTGGTTGAAGGTGTTTTTCGTCAATGCATAGGTTTAAACCCTTGTGAGGCCTTCTATGAGCATAGAAAAAATTTCCTTTGGTCCAACTGAAAATGTGTCACTTTTCGATAGTTCAACCATACACATGAAGCAACTTGTTAATGGGACGAGAATGATCATATTTGGTGAGAAAATCACTCTTGAGGAATCAAAAGCATTGCTAAAGAGGAGGCTCATTTTGATTAAAAAGAAAAACTCGAGAAATGAGTGGGAGTGGAATATTTAACCCAAATAATCGAACTAAAGGTACAAATACAAAGGCAACAATTTGAATATGAAAAAGTACCAAAACTAGATTGAGAGTGAGAATCAGATCTAGAGCCAAAGCTAGAACCATAACATGATGATGCGTTGAGAAATTAAGAAAAATAGGTTATTGTATTCATTACCAAGGTAGAAGAATTGGTTGAAGGAGAAAATGAGGGTGATGAAAGTATAGTGGAGATGGAGGTTTGGTTTTCTAGTAGCAGGCGAACGTAAAAGTTATGAAAGGAGATCATTGAATCTATCCACCACGAGTGCATCACCCATCATGCCTAGTAGTGAACAACCAAAGTTAGAGGGATTCTAGCTCCATTATTGTTAAAACAAGGACTAAAGAAATACTTGAATGCTAGTTGTTGTCAACAATCGTGGAGTTGTCTAGAAGTTTTTTAGTAGAATAAAGAGTTGCAACAATTATCTGAACATAATTGCAATTGTTGGGCATTCAATTGCCTGGTTCTTTCAAGGTTTTGGGAAATGACAATGTGGAATATTGAGGATAGAATGGGACAATATGCAAAGATAGCCATGCCTAGTTTAGATCAAAGAAGGTAGCCAATAAGTCAACTTTAGTGACAGGGACAGTAGTTCCAAGAAACTAGCCACGTGGAAAATCTCTAAGTGTGCAGCAAGAGAGGACCCTATAGATAGTGATTCACTGAAGTGAGAGGAATGAGAAGGAGATTCACGAGTGCTTGAATTTCTAATACTCTAGAGTGGAATGTGCATTAGGATCAACATATAAATTTCTCATTAGGACCAACATATCAAGTTTTGGAGGTCATGGAGAAGTTGCAGGAAAAGATTGTGGATGTGTAGTGAAAGGATATGACGACCATGATCAAGAAAAATGATGCCCACTAAATGGACATGAGTTGTGTTGATGAGAGATCACGTGGATATGGTAAGTGAAAATTGTGTAAGAAGGGCGTGTCAAGGTATGGAATGACATAGGATGGAGATATCACAAGAGAGAGGGGTCACATGGAAAAAAGAAAGTAGATGGAGTTAATGGTGCTAAGGTTTAGTGAATGATACATTGTGTTATGGAAAGCCATAGTTTTATGTGAACACCCTGTTATTGTCAGTCTTTGAAGCCTTCCTCCAGTGATCAAATATGCTCTTACAAAATGATTTTAAGGTGTCAAGGTCAAATTTTGTCATTTCAGTGAGTCTTCAAATAAAATTTGGTCACTAGGTATTAGGTCTAGGGTTTGTTCTCACTCCTTCCAAAGTTTTCCAAATGTCTGTCCATGTCACCATTCAGATGAGTGTACCATCATTCATAGGGTTGTCATCATCATTTCAGTTCCAATGGGTCATTTTACACCTTGTACGTGCTTCAGTTGTACTTGGGTAAGGTTCATTTCCCTCTCCTAGGGTTTTGAAGGTAATTTCTCTTGGATGGTCAAATCATCAAAAAAACTTGTGTCCTGATATTCATACACCTTCCCCTATCCTTAATGTACCTTATTAAACACTTCCCATCACTGATATCCATCAAATTCCCCATTTTTCCACAAACCCTAGTTTCTTGCTACAATTTGACAATTTTCTAGGCTAGGCATGTGTTTAGCCCTTTTGGACCCCTTCCCCTCACTCAATATTTGAAATTCCACTTTCCCCTACTTCCTAACATCCCTCCCTACTTTCCAAAATTTTCTCAAGAATTTAGAAGCCCTTTATCCCCTTCATTTCACTTCATTTCGACAAATCCCCTCTTCCACACATCAGGATAAGTTTTACTCAAATGATGCTTCTGAGCAAGGAAAAATGAATTTGGAAAACGTGAGAGATATTTTTGTCCAAAATAGGCCAAGGAAGAAAAACCTCCTTCACTTTTTGCATAGGTGTCATGGTTTTAGAGAAATGTCAAAACTACATTTTCCTTAGGAGAAATGATGCACCTCTAAAGTGACCTTGGAAAAATCAAGATTTCGCCTAGCTCTGTTGGCCAAAGGACTTTCTTGATGAGTTAAATGATAACTAGACAAAAATATATTTTCAATGAGCTATCATGAGCTCAATTTGGAGTTGAGTAAGACCTTCAAACGCTGACTGCAATAGCACGCTACCTTTAGGCAGCCTCATTTTGCACATTTTGACCAGTCTTGGAAGATTTGACTTTTAACAGGGAAAATGAACTCCAAATTGAAACATTCAAGTTGTGTTGGAAATTCGACTCAATAATATTTCCAAAGAGCTATCATGCACCAAATTTGGACACTGGGAAGGCCTCCAAAACTTGATCGGAAAATGGCACTACGCACAGAATCAATGGCGCTATGCATAGAAATTTTTAACACGGGCTTTTCCAACAAGTGCGTAGCGCCATCGACACTCGCTTTTGATAGGGACCTCCATTTGAAGAAAACTTGGCATTTTTGGATTCATTTATAAGAAGAGTTACGGCATAAATCACATGTAGAAAACCTTTGTTGACACCTTTCGAACCAGCTAGTGTGGTTCATCGTCAGGACAAATTGAGGAGTTAGATCATAGCTGCAAAAAAAGCTAGATCTGAGTTCAACTTCGAAACCTACAAGCCTGCCCGTTCAAAAATCTTAGATGCAATGAATTTAGTTGATTTTGGATTCCTTATGAAAATTTATGCATGCTCATAAATTACTAGGAAATTTTGACAAGTTTTCGACCTCCAAAAGGGTCAAAAACACCCAAAAAGTGCCCTCTCTGCCACTTTTTGGCCACATAGGAAGTAGTCTTGGGAGATTGCAATTTTGGAGGAGCAAATGGACTCCAAATCAAAAACTTCAAGCCTTTCCAGAACGTAGACTCATAGGACTTTCCAACGAGCTATCCTGCACCTGATTTGGACCTGGGGAAACCCTCCAAATTCAGCTTGGAAAAAGTGTTACGCGCAAAAAAATGGCGCTACACACACGATGAAAAAGTGCCAATTTTGCTCAAAAACTCTGTTTTTCGCCTAGTTTTCTTCTAGTTTGACTTTTTCTCTCTTATGGTCAAATCCATGATGTGACATGATGTAAATTTATGTACTATGATGTAAAAATGATAAAATTGACTTGATAAGGTAGATACATCAGTTGTAGGTGGTTTAGAGTTGAATGAATCAGTTTCCTAAGTTTTAGAGGCAAGTTGTTCCACTGCCTATTTTTGTGTTCCTAGTTTAGATATGGTTGAAACCACCCCTATTCTCATGGATTCGACCCCTGATGGATAGCACAGGTGGTTTTGAGGTCTATATCATGTGTCTTTTCAGTCATTTGTAAAGTTTGGACTCTTGTGGATGCATTGAGCTACTTTGTACATCACTTCTACAATTTGGCAAGGAAATAAACCAGGGTTTTGCAGCATTTTGTGGGATTCTTGTGGTAATGTGAATTAGCATTGTTTCCTTCTCTGTAATTCAGTTGATCTTATGTTTACGTGTGCTATCATCTCCCTTATTCTGCATAACTAAATGAATTAAGTTTGAAAGGTGGAATTCATTGGTGTTTCAGTGATCTACCTTGGGTTTTGTTTATTTACATGTTTTCTACTGTTTGAAGAGGACTCATGACACTTGCATGCCCTCTCCATCTCCTCACTAGTCTGTAAACTCACCATTACACTCATTTCAAAGTGCTAAAACACTTGCCTACCTCGCCCCACAGAAACCTCTGCAAATCTGAGTTGATTTCCCGGACCCAAAGCTGCCTTCCCCATCTGATCCAGCAACCAACCATTAAAATCAAACAAAATCCTCTGAGAAAACATACCTAGCCTAAAATTAGTATTTATATCAGTCATCTCAAGCCTTACTGGTCATATTTTCTTTGAGATTGACAAGGGGAGAGCCCTCTGCCGACCTGGTAGGGCTAGCTACCAGGTTAAGCGTGGTCTGATGTTACCCTAAACCTGCCTTTCTCAACCTGAGGTAGATCTGGGCGATAACACACCCTAAAGGTGTTTGGTCCAAGTTGTAAATCCTAGCCATATGTAGGTTGTATTTCCCGAGGTTGTTGTAAGACCTAATGTTTAGGCATACATGTAGTGTGGTAGAAAATGTTGTCTCAAGTTGTGGAATGGATCACTTGAATAAGTACGATGGTGGAAGGTTTACTCATATGGTAGCTTGAGGTTAGTTTGTTGTAAGATATGCTATACAAACATACATGTTGGAGTGTAGTGGAATATGGAGTTATGGATGTCTCAAGTTATGTGATGAACCACTTTGATAGATATGAGGGTGCCAAGTGTACACATATGATAGCTTGAGGGGGGGGGAATGTGAAATCTCACAATGTGAGATGGTTGATGAACCATGTAAGAGAGAAAGTGTCCTAGAAAGCTAGCAATTAGAACGACTAGTTACCCATGTCTTCTAGGGTATGGTAACTTTTTTATATGGACTTCAATAGAGTGATTGGGACCAAGTTAATCTCCTTAAGTCAGGTTTAAGGGGAGGATGGTTAGAATAGTTTTGGTAAACTTGACTTCGTCATAGAGTCAAGTTATTGTTGGCAATTTTTAGGCTCCAGTCTTTGATTACCCATGGTCTTTCCCATTGTATTCGTATGTAATGTAGCATATTTCAAGGTGTTAATACTCCATTGTAAATTTTCATTTGGGACAACATTAGTAGGCCTACCATTTAGCTAGTTTTCCCATAAGGGTTTTCAGATTAAAATATATTGTGTCTATGATTAATTTATTGTTTATGTGTGCTTGTTGGTGTTGGTATATTTATCTCTCTTATTTAATTTCTCCCAATTATTTTACCACATGGGAACAAAAAATAATCCTTCCACATTCACCCCTATTTATTGACTTTTGCATCATGATTGAAATTTCATCAGTACATCATAAATGCCACCCAAAAGTACACAAGGTGGTGAGAATTTCACTATGTGGGGAACAAAATTATATGAAAATTTGGATGTATAAATGTTTGGAGGCATAAAGTGTTAGCGAAATGGGGTATGCAAGGATATCCACACAATGATGACCAACTAATGACTATGTGTGGAATATGACATGCGTGAGAAAATGTGGTCTTATGTAGAGTGTGGAGAAATACTCCGATGTGGAGTGCATGGAAGGAGTTATGTGCAAAATGCAAGGAAGGAGTTATGTGCAAAATTCAAGGAATAAGTTATGTGAAAAATTCAAGGAAGAAATTTTAAAACAAATAATCTCTGCTCGACACAAGGAATCACTCATTTATTTTTATGAAAATGACTATATGTTGTGCAAAAATGAAATTTTCTTGACACTTAATGAAACTATAGACAAATGAACTATGAAATGAAACAAGAAAAAAGGAGGGGGTGGGGGGTTGTTGAGAAAAGAGTTGCATTCATAGCAGACTTGGATATAAAAAATGGTACATGAAAATGGATCAATAATTATCAAAAGAGATCATTCTATTGAAATTGATATGTGTTTGGTGGCTAGAGATAAAGAAAATAATATTCAAATTATATACATAAATGATAATATATTACTTACATATCAAATCTTGTTTCTGTTTATGTTAATTGTCTTAGAATATTTTTTATGATAGTTTTTTTTTTTTTTAATTTTGTGAAAAGGTATTGTTATATTTATTTTTCACCACTCATTTTTCAACATATATATATTTTTTATATATTTTTTTCAAATTGTAGAAAGGAATTATTATGTTTTATATATATTTTATTGAGCCAAAAAGTGAAAATGACAAATTAATATTACATATTTTGAGGATTGAATACAATAAGGACATTAGTATGTTTTTTTCTACTATGTGTTTTTTCTACCTTATAAAAGTTTACAAGAATGGCATTTTTTTTAATATAAATAACATTATGATTTTCTAAAAATAAATAAATAATTTTATAGTTATATAATATTAAAATGTTGATCATTACATTTTCCATCTAGTCCTGATGATGAAACACACTAGATGGTTCGAAATGCGTCAACAAATTTTCTCTGATGTGATTATCACCGAAAAGTTTCTTAACACAAGAATGGTATTATGTAATTTAATTATCCATATGGCCATTTATGTGATGAAGCATAGCTTTTCGTTGGAAAAACAATATTTTATTTGAATTTAGGTAAATCGCATCTATATTATTGATTTTATTTGTTAATAGCAAAATTGCAATATTAAATCACATTTATATGAATGTTTCAAGCATTTTCTTTTATTTATTAATAATCGAAATCGCAATACTAAAATTAAAGTTAGTTAAAATTACTCTATTTAATCATGTATAAAGTTAAAAATATTAGAAACATTGATTAATATGGTTAAACAATCATTTAGCAAAATTTAATTATTATTATCTTTAAAATTTTAAGTACGTATCTTTCTCTTTAGTATGCTTAATTGCACTCAGACATAAGTCAATTAAGATTACTTATAGTTATTTCGCGTGGAATATTGGAATGTGGAGTTATTCATTTAAAAAATATCTCAATGAATATTATAATGTGACATAACCTTTTAAGGAGCCATCCTATAATGTGATATACCCCTTCAGGAAATGTGGCATAACTCTTAACAATCGTCACAGTGTGACGTAAGAAAATTAATAATTCTTATAGTGAATATCCAAAAATGTTGACCATAATAAACATGTTGTCGCTGTTACAACACTCTCTAAAACCTCACTACATTAAAATTTTGGAGCCTACTAAGTTGTATCAACTCTCGCTTTGGTCGTCAAGTGTCATTTCAAGCCATCCCACATGTTTCAAGTATTATTGATCATTCATAAGTGTCATCTCTATGTTTATAGCATCTCTGGTGCACTTCATGAACATAATACCCTTGTTTGTTGTAAAACAACACTTTTGGTCATAGTCACACACACTTTCTTTATTGTCCTTGGGGAGTGTTTGTAAATTGGTGTTTTGATGTGTATTTTTCATTGTTCACTCTTGTCTAAGTTTTATTAATGAGTCAAAATGTGTCACACTTGATTTTACATATAAATTGATTGTGTTCTCCCCTCATTTTATCTTTCAAACTTAAACAAATTTGTGTTGCGCATGATAGCTCACTAAGGCTAGGAGAGCACATAAACACACTCTTAAGAATTAGTGTAGACTCCTTACCTATTCTGAAGTGCACAATATGCCTTCCAAGAGTGCATAGCACACTCCCAAGCATCATTCCCCTTCCTTGTTCCGAACTGTGCCCTTAAACAAATCCTTCCTCCTTGTTGAGTGCATGGTGCGTCATCGAAGAACCATCATCATCCCTTCATCCTTCAATAGTGTGCCCTGCACCCTCTTTGGCTCCCTTGGGTGCACAACACACTTGGGAAGGTTGAATATCAACCCTTCAGCCTTCGAACTTGTGCCCTACTCCATCTTGTATTCTCTTGAGTGCATAGAGCATAGGGGAAGGTCGAAGCTTCATCCCTTTAGCCTTCAATGGTGTGCCATGTGCCCTCCTTAGTTTCCTTGAATGCATGGGCGCACTTCCAAGCCTCAAGTATCCTTCCTTCTTGTTGTGGAGGTAAATTCCCTCTGCGGACAGAGGCGATCCCACTAGCCCCACAGGGGTCTAGCAACAATCATACACGCTACATGCAAATTCCTAATTGCACAATTTAAAAGTCGATCAGAAAGACCAACCTGGGATCCAATGCTATTCGCTGTGGGAGAAGTGTCGCTCCTGTCCTTTAGCTTTGGTCGGTCACTATCCTTGCGCTCAACGCATGGACACCTGCACAAATGAAGAACAACCCAAAACAAGCGTAAAATCCAATATCATACAATCATATATCAGTCAAGCAGGATATAATTCAAATATTACCAGAAGAACATGTGAATGGAACCATAATAACAGTCGCTTATTATTCAATAGAAAAAAGAAGAAGAATTACAACCAATGAAGGCTTGACGCTGCAAATATCCTCCAACTGGGTCAGCAGTCCAACATGCCTTGCAAAGTCACTTCCTCTCTCAACAATCCGGCAGCATAACTTCTCTTTTAGCTCTCACTATCAATTTTAGCATAAGCTTCAACACTCTGACACTATCCTTAGCACTAGCCTGTTCAATGTGAGGTGACAGGCTTTTATGGATGGAAGAGGTGGAAGCATTCATCGTATCCGGACACCTATCGAAGATTTGGCATTTTCCCATAATAGCCTTTGGACTGAGTTGTCATGGATGAAAAAGACGACACTCGATCGTATCCATGGGATTTTTCCTCAGGGAACTGCATGAGTAATGGAGGAAAAAACATTTCAGTGCGTGTTGGCCAAAAATCATGACTAATTTTGTGTGGCGCGGGCTTTGTTCTGTGACAGCGCGTCTATGGGCGCGCCCTCTTTGTAGGAACTGAGCCATTGGCGCGGGTCGGACACTGTGGACCCGCGCTAATGAAAAAAGGGTATTTTCCAAGGTTAATCTTCAAAGGGTGTCTTCAGGGATATTGAAGTTCATACTTAGGAGACCTCAATGCAAGTGTTTTTCAAGTTGTGCCACTGGTCATAGGTCCGTAAATGTGTCCTCCAATGTGTGACAGCGGGGGGTAACAAGGACGGTGACCAACGGCGACAAATTACTGCGTAACAAGGCCTCCTCCACATTAGATGAACTATGTTATCAAATGTTGTTTGCATTGTCTTTATGGTCTCCTTTTATGCTACTTCTTCTTTAATTGTTTTCATATATGGTTTTTACATGCTCTTTCATGTAATTCTGAAAATATCAATGAAGAAAAGATTCAGGATCAATATGCTTGTATAAAATAGTGTTGATAAAGTAAGCCAAATAATAGCAAAATTAAAACGTAATCCATCTACGCATCAAAATCAAACTGAAAATATTCGTGAACTATCATTTCATCCTGTGAGAGGGAACACTTTCATCCTACTACTTTTGCTGGTGGGGATGGGATGACATAGAGTGAGAAGAACCATGAGAAGAATATAGCCTAGTGGATTGAGCCTTTTGATTTTCATTATTGGCAATGGGTTGAGGGGGCTTGATGGCATGCTTGAAGGACTGAGTAATAGGTTGAGCAAGGATAGTAGTATGTTTATAAATTTGAGCAGCAGATGGAGGAGGTTGATCAACAAGATTAGAGGGTTGAGGTGTTGCTTATGGAGTGGGCGTCATACATGAAGCTGCAAATTGTGGATGATGTGGCATGTTTTCCTTAGGAGGGGGAGTAGGCATGAGAATATTTTCCAACTTTAGCTAGAACATAATGGTTGTGCTTGGATAACATTTTTCCAGCCATCATTATGGGAAATACAAGAGGGGCAAAAATGTGAGGCGACATAGGGATGTTAATACTTGGATTATCATGAATGGGAGGTTATTGAGGCTGAGCAATGGGTTGTGCAATAAGGTTTTCTATGCCATTTTGGAGCAACTGCCTTAGTTCCTCTGAATCCCCAACAAAATGAACTAACACCCTACGTCTCCCTTCTTATTCCCATATTCCTATCTCAATTATTTCTTCCTTTGCCCCTGTTTATGCTATAAAATCTCATGTTGTAAAGAAAACAATATGCATGTCATGCTAAAAGAATACCTCACTCGCAACAAACCTACTAATGCATGAGTTTTTAATAATAAACAATTGGAACATAAAAATTTGGGAAAAGGGATAATTACTTAATGTATCAACAAAATATGCCTATAATTAAAATAGTTATATGTATCATTGTAATGTAATATAGGTATAACATATATATTATGATTAGGGACATTCATATAGCTTTTACAAAAATATAAGGGATCGAAGGAACAAAAGACTAATAGTAAAATATTTTTTTTATTTTATTTTATTTTTTACTGAAGAGAGGAAATGTTCGGCAATGGTAGGGACCCCTTTACATCTATGCAAAGGGCTTAACATATATTAAATATCACGACGAGAGGTAAATGTGATTGTGCAAATGAGAAATAATTTTTTTAGCAATGAAACGAGGGTTATAAAAGCTTTGTTATTGAAACAATGTACCAAAGTTTGAGATATATTAATCAGATAATAGGGAAATTATTAATGAATTTAGACTTCTGTGAGGGCTTCGAACTCATTGATTAAAAGTATAAAGATATATATATTTAATGAAACAAAGATATGAAAACAAAAATGGTTTTTCTTGCAGTGAAAGAAAGAAAAGGCTAGCAAAATAAATATGTGGATATTAGGAACCAGTTTGCCTAAGGCATGACGAAACATACAATTTTATCACCACGATAACTTTCAACATGGTTTTGTGCCCAACACTTAGTCTCAAGGGATCCCATGTCATCATATGCCACAAAAGTATTATGTAATTTGAGCAATGGTTAATCATGAGTAAATAAAAAATCATTTTAAAATCATAAGAAGAGGAACCCTCCTAAAGATTCACATATGTGAAGAAGGAAAAGGGACCAACTATCACATTATGGTTGGCTTATAAATTCTAGGGAATAAATAAATGAATTTCTCAATTAAAATATCATCAAAATAGCAATGGTAACCATTTTAGAATAGGTTTTACACGTAAGGTCATGAGAAAAAAAACACCCTGGTAATTATAACGAAAACCATCAACATTTTAAATAAGACTTGGTAAAATAGTGTTTTATCCTTTCTTACTAGTTCATAGGATAGATACCAAATGAAATTGTAATTTGTCTTGTTGTGGATGAATACACTATAGTTAAAATATTGAATACGACAGAGTGCTTTTGTGCATGAGGCATGTGCTTCAAAGGCTCACACTTGCAATGTGAAAAAAAAAAAACATTAAGAAAGTAAAACCACTGGGCAAGACGGGGTCATACATATGACCCTGCAACCATTAAAAAAAAAAAAAAAAAAAATCTCTTTGGTGTTGTTCAATTGACCAGTATTTAACTTTGCGTAAACAGATAAGACGAACAAAACACACATTTACAAAGAATAAGTCTTTGGAATTTAATGATTAGAGGGCATTCCTAAGACATAATTAAGTAATTGATGAATAAACATAAGGAAATACATAAGGAAAAACTTCATGCAAATTCGACTGATCAACTACTGAAGTAATTCGATTGTTCTCATGCATAGATAGTGATCCTATGCCCATAATAGTTATTCTTAATGCATGAAACTTGTTGTTTTCTCCTCGACTTTGAACCATGGTTATAGAGTAATTTTTTGAGAAAACAATTGAATGGGGAGGAGCGAAACTTTTCCAATACCCATGAAATCCCATGGACATAATGCAAATGGTGTACCATAAACGAAGATCGAGGAGTGGTGGTGAGTTAATTTCGAATTAATGGGTAGAGTCAACGTGGATGATCATGCAATAATCATATTCACAACAGAAATACCACGTTGGATACTAATTTTAATCGTTACAAATAAGAGTGCACCACATAGGTGATGTTCAGCTAACACTCATTTACAACAACAATTGTGATGCTACCCAAACATTTGATAATTATTCCCAATCAAGCTTAAAATCATGCCATGTAAAATAAAATAAAAAACATGTTGTTAAACATGTATTCAAACATGTTAACCGAAGTTGAAACATATTATGTCACCTATAACATGTCTCAAAAGATTATCGCATCCACAAATTCAACATTTAATTGAATATGTTGTTGCAATCTTAATACATAGGATATAACTCAAAGTACAAGGTTTCAAAGATAATATCGACCTTACAACCAAATCGCTGAATTTTGCCTCATAAACTTACTATTGATTTGCAAACGTACCCTTCCAAATACCTTGTAACACATATCATGCAATGTGCACACTATAACAATCCAATATTATAATAACTCTGACCATATGACATATGTATCATATAAAACATTGTCAACATATGTTGTTTATAAAGATGTAATCACTCATATACTTATAAAAGCACTTTGTAAGGTGCAAAACTCCGACTATCATAACACATTTTTGACCATATAAATATGTATGCTATACCTTTTTGTTGGAAATGACTTTATGGATAGGGAATTAGAATGCCTTCTTAGACATTGAACATTATAAAACACACAAACTATAAAATTAAAGCCAAATCCCTTTGCATGCTTTGAGATGCTATATATATTATCATACAAATATATGTTACAGGTCTTTTTCCCATCTTTTATGCTCATAAAAGGAACCTTTTCCTCCATCCCAAGCATAATAAAAAACTAAAACATGCATTGGTAATATATTATTTCACATGACAAATTATTTTCTTAGGGTAGAGTATCACCTACTAGTTTTACTTTTCATTATACATTTTTCTTTTAATATTTGAATTTAATTTTCTTGTTAAGGGTGTGGGAAAGACACTCACAATGGTTTGCAAAACCTTTTAATATTGATGTACATCAACATATAGCACATTATGGTGATATTAAGACCAACATGTTCTTTAATCAATTGGTAAATCTTCGACAAAAAGGTCCAGTTACAAAGCAAATTCAATGATTTGAAAATTTGAGTATCAAAGTAAATAATATTTCGGAGGATAATTTGTTAGACCTATTTTCAATGGTAAGAATTATGAATTTTGGGCCATTAAGATGAGAACTAGGTTAGAAATAGATTATTTATGGAACATTGTTTTGAATGGGTTTGAGGAACCCTCGAGTCAGGTACCCTATGAGGCTATGACAAGGGGTTAAAAGAATAAGCTCTTTGTGAACATGAAGGATGATGTAACAACATTGTTTCTCATTCAACAAGGTTTTGATGATAATATTCTTCCCAAGATCGCAACAACGACCATGTCCAAAGAAGTTAGAAATATTCTAGAAATGAAATACATTGAAAGTCTGAACAACACCAAACAATGTCTCATTAAGTCATAAAGCATCACAGTTG
>APFE030232642.1:0-50718 GCA_000404065.3 Pinus taeda | reverse complement strand
AAGGTGGGCTATTTGAGGTGATTTGTAAAAATGTACTATGATACAAAATATTCGCCCACTAAAAATTTAAAACCCTTTAATTTCGCCAAAGGGCGAACATTCGCCCCTAAAATTTTCTATGTGCAGGAGCATCTAGACTTAGCCAACAATGTGATGGTTTGTTCACATGTTGTGACTAAAGGAGTTGAATTTCACTGACCTGAGTGGTCAAAAGTTAGTTTTGGTAGAGAGGGTTTGATCTCTCGAAAATGATATGTAATTCATTATTGTAATAGTTAGGAAATTATCTTATTTTAGACTAAGGGATAAGATGTTAGAATAGGTGTGTAATAGAGCTTAAAAATTGAGAATTGATTGTTAAATTGATTAAAATAGAGATTGAGTTGTTAGTACAGTTAAAATAGGATTTGACTCATAAAAGAGGAAAATATGTAATGGAAAGGGATTAGCTGAGATGATTGAGATTTGAGTGAGAGACGAGAGTTGAGTGATAGATAGGGTTTATGAGATTGAGACATAGGTCTAATAAATTGTTTTAACTGAGCCGAGAGGGCCAAGACTCTATAACCACTAATATATTGAAGAAATTGATTCAGTGTGCAACTGTGTGTTAATCTAGTGAAGACTCTCGTTTACCTTTGTGTATTTGTGTTCTAAAACTTAATCGGGTATTTTTACTATTTTCACATTTTAAATTGTAAATCGTAGTATTTATGTGTTAATCATGGTCATTAGTATTAATGACGGGGATAGAAGATTATGGAGTTACTCAATCATGGCTGAAGTCCCGCGCTCACACCTAGTCGTTGATCTCAAATTCAAGCCTTTGGGTCCTAGTCAACGGCAGGGGTTAGGCCTGTATTTAACCCTCATGCTAGTTGAAGACCTGTAAGCTATAGGATTTGGTGAGCTTAGATATCCAATGGGTATCGAGCCATAAAGTGATCAGACTTTAACTTCAAAGATGGACCCAAACTTTTATATACCAAGGATTATAATCCTTATCGGCTTCGTAAGGGTGGTTAAGCATCGCATAAGTTCCCCGACCGATATTGTTGTGAACCATTAGATCTAACACGCTTTGATCAATGGTGGAGGATCAAAAAATTGTTTTGTTGATCAGGTTGAGTGATGACCATTAGATTTGGAGAGAGGAGATCAACGGTGTAGAGTGAAGCACTTTTTATAAAGGGAAAGCCAACCTAGGTCTGACGTATTTAAGGGAAAAGTAGGATCCTCAGTGTAAGGTAAGCCATGTACAAAATCCTCTATAATGCATATGATTGGTTATAAAGTAACCAATAGTCTATTTTTAAGACTACCAACTTGATTTCATCAGCCTCCTGCATCATTTTTGGTATTAGAGCACAGAGATTGAGTTGACTGCAGTAAACATGCCACCGAGGAGAGAAGTTGGCATAGGTCGAGGAAGACTTGAAGCAAATGTAGTTCTACTGGAGGAGATCTGGAGTCTGCGTACAAGAATGGACACAATAGGGATTGCTCAGAGGAGAACACCTGATGAAGGAGTTTCCACTGCTACAAAAGAATCTTCTAAGAAAGAAGAAGAGGAGGAAAATTAAACTACCAAAGTTATCAAGATGTTGGCTAAAGTAGGTGGAAACCCAAAGGTGGAAATTCCTGGGTATGAAGGGAATCTCAATGCAGAAGAACTAATGGATTGGATCAGTTCATTTGACAAATATTTTGACTATGAAGAGGTTGATGACAAAAATAAGGTTGCAGTTACCAGATTTAAGGGTCATGCAACCATTTTCTGGGATGAAATACAAACATCGAGAATGAGAAAAGGAAATTCCAAGATCAAAGAATAGGACAAAATGGTGAGTAAAATGAAAGCTAAATTTATGCCAAAATATTAGCAGTTCAATATTTTCAAACAATTATAAAACTTAAGGAAAAAAGGAATGTTTGTTAAAGAACATACAGAAGAGTTTTATGTATTGAGTATTAGAGCAGGACATATAGAGGATTACATGGAGAAGGTAGCCAGATATATTAATGGCTTAAGATATGACATAAAGGATGAGATTAGTTTGTTGATTCTGAAGACCATAGAAGATGCCTATCAAGAAGGTTTGTACGCAAAAGAGAAGATGTTGAGAAAAAAAATCAGAGGAATAAAGGGAAAAGTTCAGTAAGAGGTAGAGGAACTACCAGACCAAGGTTTCAACAACATTAGAATGAAGCTAAAAGTTCAAGTAGCAGACCAAAACAGAAGGGATATTTTAATAGAGGAATATTTGCACTCGGAGGAAGAGGTCAAGGAAGAGATATTCGGTGTTACACATGTGGACAATGGGGACATGGATCATGGGAATATCGTCATAATAGAACAACAAGTCAGAGGAATGTGAATGTGGCTAAGGTAAAGAAAGAAACACCTCAAATTATAGAAAAGGAAGAATGCCCTGAAGTAGGAGAATCCCTGTTGTTAAAAAGGGCATTGCTTAAGGCAGAGAAAGAGACTGGAGCACTAGCTCAGAGGAAGAGTTTATTCAGAATTACATGCAAATTCAAAGGTAAATGTTGTAAAGTGATAATTGACAGCAGAAGCATTGATAGCCTTGTTTCTACAGAGATGGTGGACAAGCTAGGATTAGTGAAGACAATACACCCTACACCTTACAAAGTGTCATGGTTGCAGAAAGGACATCAGATTATTGTGACAGAACAATGCAAGGTAGAGATATAGATTGGTACTTATAAAGATGTGAGATTGTGTGATGTAATGCCAATGGATGTATGCCATGTATTGTTGGGAAGACATTGGCAGTTTGATCGGAAAGTTATTTATGATGGGAGGAAAAATACTTATACTATGGAGAAGTATGGGAACAAAACATACACTATTTCCATTGAAGGATGGAGCTAACAAAGGAGCACCTGAAAACACCATTATGCTGATGAGTGGAAAGGAGCTGATGCAAGAGGTTGGAGAATGTGAAGAAATGCATTATGCTGTCATAGAGAGACTTAAGGTAATTTTAACTTCCATAAAATTAGATGATTTACCTGAAGAAATCCAAACTTTGTTGAATGATTTTGCTGACATTATTGTCAATGAGTTGCCAAATGCATTGCCACCAATCAGGAGTATCAGTCATCATATTGATCTAATACCAGGAGCAAGTTTTCCAAATAAAGAATCTTACAAATTAACTCCTCAAGAGAATGTAGAAGTTGGAAGACAAGTGCAAGAACTAATGGATAAGGGACTAATCAGATAGAGTCTTAGCCCATGTGATGTACACACAGTACTCAGTCCAAAGAAAGGAGGTGAATGGCATATGTGTACAGATTCTAGAGCCATAAAGGAGATCATTATCAGGTATAGGTTTCCTTTACCACGCATGGATGGTTTGATGGATTGTTTGAGTGGGTCAAAGTATTTTACTAAAATTGATATGAAGAGTGGATATCATCAAATACGAATTAGAGAAGGAGATGAATGGAAGACTACATTTAAAACAAATAGTGGGTTGTATGAGTGGTTAGTGATGCCTTTTGGACTCACTAATGCACCTAGCACGTTCATGAGATTGATGAATGAAGTCTTGAAGGAATATGGAGACAAATTCCAAGCAATTTGGAACTAGCCTATTCCAAAGAATATACTTGGGGTAAGAAGTTTCCATGGTCTTGCAAGTTTTTATAGGAAATTTATCAGAGGTTTTAGTCAGATTTGTGAACCAATTCTCCAAACAATCAAGGAGACTAATCCACCATTCAAGTGGACAGAAGCAGCAGACAAGAATTTTAAATTACTGAAGAAGAAAATCACAAAAAAACCAGTTTTAGCTTTACCTGATTTTGAAAAAGTATTTCAAGTTGAAACAAATGCTAGTGGAGTTGCAATTAGAGAAGTTATGAGTCAGGGACAGAGACCAATAACATACTTTAGTGAGAAATTAAATGAAGCTAAGAAGAAGTATTCTTCTTATGATAAAGAATTTTATGCTATTGTACAATCCTTAAAAAAATGGAGACATTATTTGCTACTAAAGGAGTTTATATTGTATTTTGACAATCATGCATTACAATCCATAAACAACCAACCAAAATTGAACCAGAAACATGCCAAGTTGGTAGATTTTTTGAAGAGCTTTACTTTTTTGATACAACACACAAGTGGTAAGTTGAACAAATTTGTTGATGCTTTAAGCAGAGTAAATTTCATTATGCAAGAATTAAAAGTTGGTGTCGTAGGATTTGAAGAAATGGTTGAAATGTATAAAGATGATGCATATTTCAAAGATATTTATACCACAGTAAAAAATTCAATAGTTCATAACAGAATTCAGTGGTTATATTATCTTATCCAAGGAGGTTTATTATTTAAATGCAACAAGTTGTGCATTCCCAAATGTTCTATGAGGGAAGACATAATAAAGGAGAAACATAGTTGAGGATTATTTGGTCACTTTGGATAAGACAAAACTTTTGCTTAGGTAAATAATTTTTACTATTGACCAAATATGTAGACTGATGTTAAGGGATTTGTTGAGAGGTGTAGGATATGTCAGCATGCTAAAGAGAGAAGCCAAAATACAGGATTGTACCAACCGTTGCTAATACTAGACTGACCATGGGATGCAATTAACATGGATTTTGTTTTGGGGTTACCTAAAACTCAAAGGGGGAATGATTTCATTTATGTTGTGGTAGATAGATTTTCCAAGATGGCACATTTCATTGCATGCAAGAAGACTAGTGATGCAACACATGTTGCTAATCTATTTTTTTTAGAAATTGAAAGATTACATGGATTGCCTGTAAGTATTGTGTGTGATAGAGATACAATGTTTGTAGGGCATTTATGGAGAACTCTTTGGAAGAAACTGGGTGAAAACTGTAGTTTTAGTTCAGCATACCATCCTCAAATAGATGGACCGACCAAAGTGGTAAATAGAAGCTTGGGAAACATATTGAGAAGTTTAGTGTTTCAAAATCCTAAGCAGTGGGATTTAGCATTAGCTCAAGAAGAGTTTGCTTATAATGGCACTCCAAACTGACGTACTGGAATGAGTCCACTTCAGATTGTTTTTGGGATGAATACAAGGGGTGTGTATGAGCTAAGAAATTTGGGACAACAGGAGACAAGAAGTGAAAAAACTGAAGAGTTCGCAGAGAAGATACAGAGACTACAAGAAGATGTCAAAGGTAGATTGCAAGAAAGTAGTGGCAAATACAAAAAAAGAGTAGATATGAAAAGAAGAGAGAAAGAATTACAAGTGGGACATTTAGTGATGGTGTATTTGAGAAAAGAAATATTTCCTACTAAGACCTAGAATAAACTAAAAATGAAAAAGATAGGACCATGTAGAATTGTAAGAAAGTTTTCAACTAATGCTTATGAAATTGAATTGCCAGAAGGGACTGGAATATCACCTATCTTCAATGTTGCAAATTTGTATCTATACAAAGAGACAGAGACAAAGCTACGAGAGGAAACTACAGAAGATGAAGTTCAAACTTTGAACTAGGAATGACAAATGCCACATACAGTTAAGAAAGAGGTGGAAGCTATTTTGGAGAAAATAGCATCCAAAAGAACGAAAGTACATGTTTATTTTCAATATATATTCAAATGGAAAGGACAACTAGTGGAGGATGATAGTTGGTTGACAACAGTAGAGTTGCAAAAGTATGGAGTAAACCTTGAAAGTCTGAGGGATGATTCTTTTCTTCCTTGGGAGCCTGATGTAGGAGCATCTGGACTTAGCCAATGATGTGATGGTTTGTTCACATGTTGTGGCTAAATGAGTTGAATTTCGCTAACCTGAGTGGTCAAAAGTCAGTTTTGGTAGAGGGTTGGATCTCTTGAAAATGATTTATATTTCATTATTCTAATAGTTAGGAAATTGTCTTATTTTAGACTAAGGGATAAGTTATTAGAATATGTGTGTAATAGAGCTTAAAAATAGAGAATTGATTTTTAGATTGATTAAAATAGAGATCGATTTGTTAGTAGAGTTAGAATAATTTTTGACTTATAAAAGACAAAAAAATGTAATGGAAAGGGATTAGCTAAGATGATTGAGATTTGAGTGAGAAGCGAGAGTTTAGTGATAGATAGGGTTTATGAGATTGAGACAAAGGTCTGATAAATTGTTGTAACTGAGCTGAGAGGGCCAAGAATGCATAACTACTACTATATTGAAGAAATTGATTAAGTGTGCAACTTTGTGTTAATCTAGTGAAGACTCTTATTTACCTCTGTGTATCTGCGTTCTGAAACTTAATTGTGTATTTTCCCCGTTTTCACATTTTAAATTGAAAATCGTAGTGTTTATGTGTTCATCATGGTCATTAGTATTAATGGCAGGGATAGAAGAGTATGGAGTTAGTGGATTGTGGCTGAAGTCCCGCGCTCACTCCTAGCCGTCGATCTTAATTTCAAACCTTTGAGTCCCAGTCAACGGCAGGGGTTAGGCTTGTATTTAACCCATGTGCTAGTTGAAGACTCCTAAGTCGTAGGATTTGGTGGGCTCTAATATCCAATGGATATCGGGCCATAGAGTGACCAGATTTTAACTTCAAAGTCAGATCTGAACTTTTATAAGCCAAGGATTATAATCCTTAATGGCTCCATAAGGGCAGTTAAGTGTCGCACAAGTTCCCTGGGTGATATCATTGGGAACCATTGGATCCAATGAGCTTTGAACAACGGTGGATGATCAATGGATTGTTTTATTGATCGGGTTGAGTGATGACCATTAGATCTTGAGAGAGGAGATCAAAGTTGTAGAGTGAAGCACTGTTTATAAAGGGAATGTCAACGTGGGATCGACGTATTTAAGGGAAAAATAGGATCCTCGTTGTAAGGTAAGCCACATAGAGAATTCACTATAATGCATCTGATTGGATATAATGTAACCAATAATCTATTTTTAAGACTACCAAGTTGATTTCATTAGCCTCTTGTGTCAAAATATATCTTATTAAAATATTGGATGATTTGGAATGAAATTTGAAATGTCAAATCTGATGACGACCTCCATTCTGCAATAGTTGAATACTTACTGCCCCATATATGTGTTTTCCCATCAAATTTTTAAACAGAAAATTGATTTTGGAAGCTAATGTCATTAAGTTGTTCAATGCATTTCTTCTCACCATTTGATCCTAAAGTAAACGCGCACATGTCAATAGTTTCTTCCAAGACATGAAAAATAGGCTTTGGAATGTATGATTTCTTAATACATTCAATTAATGATGGTAGACTCCCAACATCCTTCCTCCTCAATGTTACTAAAAAACAACTGAACATTTGATTAATATGGTCATGAGTTTGCCCAATAAGAATGAAAACAACCTTTACCTTTTGAAAAATCCCAATACAACACACATGCTTAGATATCTAAAAACAATTTGATTTTTGTTTTCAAGACTAGTGTTGTCTAATTGCAGATACAGAACTTAAAGAAGATTACCAGACCAATGAGAAAGCACATCATGAATTATGGTTACAATTAGATTCACATCATTATGAATATTTTGGGCTTTGAAGTAGAACCTTGGCGACATTTTCCCATTAAAGACCATACAACCAACCAAGTGAAACTGAATAGAACTTTCCTCCTGTAAATGTTTTGGTGTGCAAAGAAAATGTGGTAGAAGTGTTTTCTTCTAGTCCATACCATCGATTATCAAACCAAAATATTTATTTGGATTATCATAAAACTTATTCGTTGCTTATATAACTTTCTCTTTTCACGTTTTTGCTAATTGTGATGTTCTTGAAGTGCTTGGACAATGGAGTCTGCACATAACATAAATAAACCTACTAATAAATACTTTTCATAGTTGATAACTATACAATTTTTAAAACCAATGTTATGAATACATACCTCTTTCTACCCATTGACATTTATCCTTCTTTTATTTAAGAGAAAAAATTTATTGCAAACCCCCATTCTAGTCTTCTTAGGAATACAACAATTGCTGAATTCTTTCCTCCATATCTTCACAGAATATTGATATGTAATAAAATTACCATCTCCTTCAACACTTTCTACATTTTCTTTATATAAGTTTTACATTTCTCCTCTTGAGAAATTATTTAGAATATGTATTGTGTCATGATTTGGCATACACTCTCCATGCTTTGAAAATAATTCTTGCATCCATGATTTTGTAGTATTTTCTAAGGGCCCAAACTCATCTATGACATACTTTTGAATGAAATGTGGGATGTTTTTCCAAATTCTCTTCAATTCTTGACAAATGAAAATTAGAAATTGAATGAAACATTTTGAAATCCTTGTGTAGAGAAATAAATTCCTAATATGATAATCATAATCTGCCAATCTAGATTGAATGCACTCCACTAAATATGAATTTTGTATTCTTTTATTCATTGACAAATATCTCTTCCTTTTCTACAACACAAACTTGAAATCCACATGTTTCAAGCAATCCTTTTGAAAAACTTCACTTGAAATTAGATCATTGATAGAACTTCCTCTCGTGAGATATTCTTCCCTACACTTTGTATAACTATAATATCTTAGATTGATATAAAAATTCCTACTCCTACTCCTAAATACAATATTTGTTGGCAATGTCTCCATCATGTTGTCATCCTCTCTTTAATAATTTTCATTATCATTAGGTGGAATATTATCCTCACTGTGATCATTCTGAACATAGTGAAGAAATTCATCACCATAATTTCTTGGAAAATATTCATTACTATCCTCTCCTACAAGAAATTCTTCACTACCATCATTTGTGCTTTTGAAATGTTGACTTAGAGGATATTCTTCACCATATTCATTTGTGCTTTTAAAATCCTCACTTGGAGAAATTTCTTAATCATTCTTTCTTTCGTTCAAATCATTGCTTGGAGAAAATTCTTCACCATCCTCATCTCTTCTTTTGAAATCATCAATTGGAGAAAATCCATCATCAACATCAGTGCCTTTGAAATATTGACTTAGAGAAAATGCATTATTCACATATGTGCCTCTAAAATTATCATTTGGAAGAAGTTCTTCATCCTTCCCTTCGTCAATGGTTCTCTCATAATCCTTAGCATTAGGACTTAGTAAGTGGAAGGTTTGAATCCTTATTCACAATACAGTTATCAGTTATAAAAAATTCTTCATCCCCCACTTCGCGAGTGGTGCTTTCATAATTCTTAGGATTAGGATTGTGTGGAAAAGGTGATTCTCTATTTACTAGAAATTCTCCATCCTCCCCTTCATTAGTATTGCTGTCATAATCCTTAGGATTAGGACTAAGTGGAAAATTTGACTTTCGATTTACTAGAAATTCCTCATCTTGGTCTTCATTAGTGCTACTCTCATAGTCCTTATTATTAAGACTAAATGGAAATTTTGACTTTCTATTTATTGGAAATTATTCATCCTTCCATTTGTTAGTGATGCTCTCATAGTCCTTAGGATTAGGACTAAGTGGAAAATTTTACTCTCTATTTACTTGAAATTGTTCATCCCACCTTTTGTTAGTGTTGCTCTCATATTCCTTAGGATTAGGTCTAAGTGGAAAATTTGACTCTCAATTTACAAGAAATTCTTCATCCTTCCCTTTGTTAGTTTTTCTCTCATATTCTTTAGGATTACTATTAAGTGGAAACTTTGACTCTCTATTTACAAGAAACTGTTTGTCCTTCCATTCATTAGAGTTGCTCTCACATTCCTTAGGATTAGGACTAAGTGGAAAATTTGACGTTCTATTCATAGTGAAAGAATTCCTGTTATATTCATCAATGTGAATAAAGTTGTTATGTGGGGAAGATGTTGGTGCTCCAGAAGGAATAACTTCACTATCAAAAGAATCCATAACTTTCAAACAAGATATTTTGAATAATACAAATGACCTCTCTCCCAATGACAATTTATAACTTAGAGAATGAAATTTCCCTCGAAAGTGTCGCCCCAAAATTTTTCACTGAAATTTTTCCCTCCAAAACTTTTATTTTAAATATTTCCCTCCAAAAGTTCCCTATAAAATTTATTTGAAAACAATATACTAAAATTTTGTCTAGAAATGTTTACCCTACTTTCTATTCAAATTTTCCGCAGAAATTTCCCTTGAATGCATTCCTTAGAAATTAAAATAAATCTTTTATTTAAATTATTTAACATTAACTAGGTAATTAAATTAATTCTTATAATTTATATTTGATTTTTTATTCCACATTTAACAAAAGTTAGTTTAACCCTATAGTATTAAATATGTATTAATTTTTCTTATTTCTAATTTTAATCCCACATTCAAGAATCGATAAAATAATCCCATAATCTTTGCTATATAGTAACTTTCATTGTTTCTATTCCTTACATCACATCAAGTCTTTTGGAGGTTCTGTTAAAAAAATTAGAGTGATTTTGCAAAGAAGCTAGGTTAGTTTTCCTTCAATTTTGATCATTTAAAGAGGAATTTGGGAAAAATAGGTTGTTTACTGATTTTATGTTCAAAAACTTTTTTTTTTTACTATTTTTTATTCCAAGAATGTTTTCCCAATCAACAGGGGACCCCACAATAAAAAAAAAAATAAAAAAAATAAAAAATAAAAATGTTTAGATTATTAAATAGGGGGCCATTTACGGTCCTCATGAGGCTTATCAAGCTGCGAGCTGCCTGCTCACATATTTTTTTTAGTATTATATTTTAAACTTGTAAAATTCCAATTTTTATATTATAAAAAAAATTCCAAAATTTCCAAATTAAATTTTAATTGTTAATTTGTTATTGTTATTACTTTTTTATTACATTTGAGGTTATTATTTTATTTTTAATGAGATTATAGAAAATATATTTATTAATTTTTGTTTAATTAAGAATGTTTTTTTTTTATAGTTATACATACAATATAATATATATTGAAATGACATAAAAAAAGGTCTTTATGAATGTTTCTAGAAGAAGGTCAACAGTTACATCATTTAAAGTTGCAGTTGGACCCTCTATGAATAATATTGACTGAAACCGAATAGAGACACATGGAAAAAGTCAAACAACTGCCCCCTCATATGAATTGAAGATTATTTCAAAATGGAATACAACATGAGAAATAAATAAAACAAAATTTACATTACATGTTAAAGATAGGGAAACTAACGGAGGTATGCAAATATATCTATATGGTGGTATGTTTTATAATGGTGGAAATTATGAGGTGATGGGAAAAGTATGAGACATATGTTTGGTGTCGAATACAAATATTGTTTATGTTCTTACAAAACTGCCCAAGTCACGTGAGAATGTTAAATATCATTTCTTAATGATCAAGTATGACATGGATGAATATTCTACAAAGATGTGTGAAGAAACTGTAAAATACATTGCAAATAACACTATAATTTTACTTATTTATATTAATGTGTTTTTAATTATTGTAAGTATTATTATATTTTTTATTACTTATTTATTATTGACATATTATATTTTATTTGATAGGATCTTGCTGAGAATATTTCATCTATGTTGTGGGGAATTTACTATGTAGAGAGGAGATATTAAGAATGTTAGTTGTTTCCACACAGAGACACAAGAAGATAGGAGAAGGAAGCAAAGAACAATACTTCATGAAACTATTAGAGTACATACATGGGATCAACAAAGAATGCATCTATTGGATTAATCTAGTAAAGCTAGGCATGTTACTTTTGAAGATGTGGAAATTGAAGCTAAATAATATGTTCCTATTACTGAGAATGAGATTTGAACTACTGTTGAAAAGAAGAAAAACCATAAAAGACGAATACCAAAAATTCCCATGAATATCTCTCTTCCAATTGATGATAAGGAGACTGTTTATCTAGAAGAAAATATGATGATCGAACAAAGGAAGAAATCAAAAGTTTTTCATTTAGAAAAAATCATGGGCAATAGTGAAGATAATAATGAATTCTCAAAAGGAAGTGGGGAAATCATAACGTCAGTTGATGATTTACAGGATGGAACTATTAAAAGAAAACAAAATTCCATTCGAAATCAATTGATGAAGAAAAACTTAATTGATGGTGGATGTGCATTTCAACTTAATGTTATCCAATTCTATAATCCAAATGAAAGATAATCTAAAAATCAAATTAGAAAGCAACACCACCTGCATATTTATAACTTGAAAACAATGGTTAGGTATAATCCATATGCACATGTGGTTGATTATGTGATTCTTTTTGATCCAACTCAAATTCCCCACAATGAGGCATTTGATAGGTCAAGATGTTTTGAACACAAATTTTACGTAATTGGAGGGACCCATTCTGCCAAGGATAAAATAAAACTAATGGAGGAATATCTTAATAGTTATATTTTTGAAAAAATAAAATGTATCGTTTATATTGGTTTAATAGATACAAAAGAAACTTTATTAGCATGTGATCATAATACAGATAGCGAGTATAGGATATCTATGACTTTCATTTAAAGGGTCATATTTATTCATAGTGACTTTGAAGAAAAATCTGGTGGGGTTAAGAGAAAGGTTAGTCTAAGATTTAAGAAGGAATTCTGTATGCAAATAGATTATCAAATTAAGGAAAAAATCAATTCAAAAGGTGGAAATGTAAATTTAGATATATTCATAGGTATGGATAACATTTTCTAGTAAGAATTTATAATTGGATAGATATGGGAATTGATTAATGTGATTTTCAATATGTGGGAGAACACAACGATAAAAAACAGAAGGTTAAAATGTCTAAACCATTAATATGTACTAGGAATAAGAAAAGTTTTGAAATCAAGCACCTTCTAGATGATAAGACTATCACACCTTGGAGAACAATGCAAGGAGTGAAGGATGACAAGCTTGTCAAATCAGTATTATCACATGTGAAGCTAGGTGAATTATCATTGGCTGAAATGTGCAAGGAATTTCAAAAGTTAGTTTGTTGAATTATTTTTCCTTATTTTTGGATTATAATTTTCTTTTAGATATAACATATCGTTGTTGGTAGTATTTGTTATGCATATCACTATATTAATTTTTTTCATTTTATTTATTAAATCATTAGGTTTATATGAAAATATAAGAACATATGGTTAAGTTGTTGAATGAATAGAGTTGGGATGATATTTTACACAACTACCTAGATTCAAGCTATACATCAACACTAAAATATTTTTATCTTGCATTCAAAAATGTATGTTTATTTATAAATTCATTTTTATTCATATGTATACTATTTTTATTTTATTACTTATACATATATTTTTTATTTCATTAAGGATGTCAAATAAGGATGCAAAAATATTTATTAACATAATTAAGTACGAGAGGTTGAGAAAACATCATTTTAAAAATGTTGACCTTGATCCTAGTCTTAACATTTCATTTGGAATGGATTGCAGACTATCCAGTGCCAAATAATATAAGTTAATTGTGAAGACATTGCAAAACTCATATCTAAAATGGAGTACTCCCTAGTGGAGTGTTCCTCGTGGTTTCAATTTACCAAGCATTTTACTAATTGGTTACGAGATTTCAAAAATTCACAACATCACCATTTTGGAAATTTGTGACATTTCATTTGGACACACAATTTGCAATGTTATTATCAAGCTTCAAGAGAAAATGAAACTCAAGGATGATACATGGTAATACATTGAAATTGTATGTTTGAATAATGTTATTTTTTTTAATTTATGTACAAGTTAATTGAACTTTTACTATTTCATGTTACAAGCAAAAGTAAAATCTTATTAGTTGCATAGATTAGCCAATTAAAAATCATTGTGAGTTTATTCATGTTGATTATTGAACAAAAGATGATAGCTATAAGCCTATTCCTCTAAATCTAGTAGATGGAAAGGGTCATAGCCAAGTATCGGTTCATAATGTTGTTGTAAAAAAACTAACATATGAAGATAAAGTTACAAAGGGAGATATAGTTAACATTTATAAAAAACCATAGCCATTTATTAACTATTTTATAACTTTATGTTCAAATGAAAGAGATTGGGTTTTGGATTTATTCTTAGGTTCATGTAAGTTTTATTATATAAAATTAAATTTCAATATTATTTTTTAAAGTGTGTATATATTAATTTACTTAATTATTTATTTTTCACTTGATGATTAGGTACAACACTAGAATGTTACCTACAAAAGGACCGAATTGCACTTCCATTGAAAATGCTCATTACAATGCAGTTTTATTCAAGAGAGAATTAATGTTATTCAATTTCTTCCAAATGAAATGCAAACAATTGGTTTGAGGGAAAGAGATTTTAATGAATCACATGTGGCAAAAAAAGAAAGGGAACCTACTTTGAAAGATTTGCATACATCAAAGATCTATCAAAATAAAAAAATGACCAAACAAAAACACAAAATACTATAGAAGAGGACAATAATGAAACTCTAGAAAATGATGAGCATTAATTATATGATATTATTGATTAAATTTATGTTTTGCTTGCGGATCAAGTTTGATTTTGAGAACTATCCATTAAATATACTTATAATATTTTGACTTTAAAATTTTATAAGAATTATTCAATTATTGTTATTAATAATATTTAAATTTTATTATTGATTTCACTTTTTATGTAAATCATTTTTTTTGAAACTTTTCTTTATATTATTTTTCCTCCTAATTTATTATTATTATAATATCTTTATTGGAACAAAATCAATTAATATAACAATTTTTATATTATGATAATTTTATTAGAATTCAAAATCAATAATGCACTCAATATCCTAACTCTTTTATATTAATTTGAAAGCTTTTCAATTTTTTTATATAAAAGAAATTGTAAATTGTTTCTTTCCAATCTAAGATATCTCCATTGTGGTGAAAATCCTTTACCTATACACTCCAAAGCCTAAGAAATTTTGAAGGTTAACCACATGGATATTTAACATCTCACACCTCATAACATCGCTCTCAAATAACAAACTTGTGCTTTGTAGTCGTAAATGTAAATCGCCGTCTATGCGTTTATTTAGCAGTGATCCCAATTGAGCCGTAACTTATAAGGATAATCTGCCCTTTTAAACTTCAGAAGTATATATCCTTTCGAATCTTTTGAAGTCCCTAATTTATATAATTTTGTGCATCCTATTCATTGTTTTTACGATAATTATCCTCCCAACAACAACTGTGATTATCTAATTTATTGTGGCTTAGTTGTAACTTCACCTTGCATTGCAACTTGAAGGTACCTGTCCATTATATTCCGCCTCCAAAAGACAAATTCCACCGTAATACAGCCCCAGAGGAACTGTTGCAGCCGTTATGAGAGGCTTAGAAAGCATACTTTCACGTCAGCAGAAGAGAAGACGACGTCTTTTTATTTTTATTTTCATTGTCACTGTCCCATGCCACCTCATCGGTAAATGATAAGTCAAGAAAACGTCCAATCATTACTTTAACACAAATACACAAAAATTCCACGTCAGCCCGTGACAACGAAATCCTTGCCCTCTTCTATATCCCGGCGTCTTAACTCTGCTCGCTGGCATTGTCAACCGCTTCATCGACATCTAACTCCGCGTACATTATTAATTTGTTATTGAAGCATCATTACTGAATATCCATCGCATATTTTCTACAAAATCCCACCATCCAACCTTCCAATATCTCATATCAAATGTGGCCAGTGCTGTTTCACACATCAAATTCCATGTCGCAGATGGATGAATCCCACCGCCACACTCGCCCTCGCAACCCTACATCCGCAGGCCTGCTTTTCTCCTGCGGCTTCTGCTGTGGGTCAGACAACCAACGCTTATTTCTTTGGCCTTCGTGGTTTCGGAAGGCCAGGCGATCGAACGGCAGGGCCGTCTCCGTCGACGGGGGTTCTGAGAATGGGTGTTGCAAGGGCTGGAACAGCGTCGGACGGTCCAGAGGATGGTCACAATCCGCCATTGATGCCGCCGGACTCTGCTGCAGTGGGCCCATATGGAAACGTGTCGTTCGCAGGTTCAAGAAGGATGACAAACCAATTTGCAGCTCCAAGCCCTCGAGATTCCGGTACGATCCTCTGAGTTACAAGCTCAACTTCGATGACGGGTCTCGACAGGGCCATGATTATTGGCTCCAGGGATTGTCTTCGTCTGTCGTCCAGCCCGGGAAGTCTACGCGCACCCCATCAATGAAACCCTAAAAACCCCGGCAAATCCCTCAAATACATACAAAACCTGCATGTCACGGTGCATTGGAATACGTTTCTTGGTTTTCAGTCTTTCGCTTGACGCTTAGTGGGTTCGAAACCCTGTCCTTTCCCATAACATCAGTCAGATCTAATGTTTGTATTTTGTGGAACTATATCTTCGGCTTTTTCGTATTTAAAAATGTAAACAGAAAGTGTACAAGAGGCCGTCCGGGATCTTTCTAAATTTGGTTGGTGTGTTCCGTTAGAAGATTCTCCAAGATTAACATGGTCAATCACCAGCTTAGCAAATGCCGGACAACCCAAATTAGGTTTAACTCGCTTAATTACGTCAGAGATGCGTATTCTTCATTTTTCGTGTGATTTATTGAAATCCCTTCGTAGAAAGGAAGTTTCGATTCCTCATTTTACGCTTATCAGGCACAACACAAATTAGGAGAAAATTGTAAAATAAATGATGGAGAAGGTGAATGATACATTAGCAATGGTATTTATAGGCTATAAGGAATCCACATAGGAGTGGGAATGTCGAAGGTAATAACGAAGCAAAATATATGGAGAATCCAATACAATTTAAATTTTGTTTTTTATATATCTTCTAAGGAATGTAGCAGTATCTTATATTTGATAAGAAAGTTACACAATGTCCCACAACAATGTCAATCTTTGTAGTTACAAGGTACATAACAATGAGATTACAAAATTCAAAATACAAATGTAATTTTGATCTAAGATATATTGTTTAGAAGAATTTATACGAAAACTCTTTAAACATCAACATGAGTTAACTGCTAAATGATTTGAATGCGAGACTACAATTTATATGTGTTCCTTTGAGCCTTCAAGAGTTGTTCTTGCCATAGGGGGTATGCCAAGGCGTTGCTCTATTATGTCAAATATTCGGTCCAAGAATCTAAATGGTAATGAAGGCGCTCTAAAGAAAGGATAACCTCTCTGAGTTGCTACCAATACATTAGCCAGTAAGAATTTCATTTACCAATAAAGGTTGATAGTTTGCATGTATTCGTTGAAACGACCCCTCGACTTCCTCGTGTCTCGGATTCAATCACCCAATTTACTAGTACCTTTGTATTTGAGAGAGGATTTCTATGCATTGAAGCTTCTCTCTTAGCTCGCGTAGTATCTTCTTGGACAAGGCCTAGCATCAGGGCTCCATATCATCCAACGAAACCCTCCAAATGACCATGCATGCAGTTGTGCTCCTTTTGGGTTCGTTCTTGATAATAAGTTGCCCCCCTCCAAACCTACGTCTGTTGGCGCGACATTGAGGCGAGATAAATATGTTTGACAATTTATACTGTAAATAACCATTACTCATTACCAATTGATTTTTTATTATTTATTAAAACTACATCATTAAGTACCCTTTAATAATCCATTAATAGTAATGTTTTACTCCTACTAAATGTCTAAAAATATAAATTTGTATTTTCTAATAATTAAAAAATATTGTTTAGAAAATAATTTCGGCAAAATCACATAAAAAATCGTTTGTCGTCAAGACACGATGAACCACACTGGTTGGTTCGAAACACATCGACAAATGATTTTTTATGTGATTTTGCCGAAATTATTTTCTAAACAAGATTATGGATCACAAAAGTCTAAATTCCTTAATTAAAAAATATGTATATTACTTATACTTCAAAATATAGCGTTGATTTTGAAATGAATGAACATCTAAGCACTACTAAAGCACATTTTTTCCATTATTTTTCCTAACATATTATGTAGGATATTTGAATCAAATTGTCATTTAATTTAATCTAATATAAATATGAGTATATATATGAAAAATAAAATTAGCTTATGATACTGTATAAAGTAGGTTACTTAAAATATTCTCAACATTTGTAATTCGAAATAATAATGCCATTCACTTCCATTAGACTTTATGGATTATTATATCAAAGCAATGAGTTCTATTCGCAACAACAATAGATATGATTGTCATTCTAATGGATTATTAAATCAAACCTAAGAGTTTTATTCACAAAAACATTATATATGATTTTGAGTATAGTAATAATTGTATCTTTTAGTTATAATTTTTTTTAATTAATTAACTAATTATATATAGAATTACAAAGCTAACGATATTCAAATAAACAACCAAATGCGAGAGGAATTCAAATATTCAACCCCTGAAAATCGCAAAAAAAATTCTAGATGAGAATGAACTTCATGTGTCGGTTTGGGTTCACTCTGTGTCAATTACACAACTATGGGGATGATGGATCTTTGTCGAGATTGTCATGGTTCTTCATGTGAATAACAAGTTTGAGAATGAAAACCCTCACGCCGCATATCTGTTTCAGTTATATGCATCCGAAAAAGCTCATAGACTGGACCCTACATCCAATTCCAGAGGTGTTCACGAGTTCAAGACAACCGTCTTGCAAAGACTCGAAAGGGATGTTGAGCTAAATTTTCAATAAGGAAGCATGAAAGTAATGCGAGAGAAATGTAGAACATGTATCGACAATACCATGAGAACTATGTCAAGTCGTTTGATCGAGCTCAACTAGCAAAAGCATACCAAACTGATGCAGTATTGTTTGAAGTACTGAAGGCATTCACCCAAACAAAGTCTATTGAAGTTTCTCCAGAGATTATGGATCTTGGTAAAGATGTTGAGAAAAAAGTAGAGTTGTATGTGCCCTATAATATTCTTCCTCTTGATCTCACTCGTGCAAATCAAGCCATCATGCAACTTCCTGATATTAAAGTTGCAATGGCAACTATGCGTAACATTTGTGGTCTTCCATGGCCTGAGCATCATCAAACAATAGGGGCAAAACAAGATCTCCTTGATTGGCTCCAAGCTATGTTTGGATTTCAGAAAGGCAATGTGGCCAATAAAAGGCGGCACTTAATTTTGTTGTTTGAAAATGTGCACATAAGGAAAGTTCCCAAGCTGGAGCAAATATCAAAGTTGGATGACAAAAACATGAAACCTCATGCCCAAAGTCGCCATGGGGACCAGCTGGTGACTTATTCATTATAGTTGTGCCAAGATCCATAAAGCAAAGTATTAAAGCCCTAACACAAACAATATCCATTTTTTCATTCATAATTAGTTAATTGTAAATTTATATTATTTTAGATATAGTATATTAAAAAATATTTAATATAGAACTCACATTTCCTTTTTTAAAAAATACTTAGTAAAATTTAAATAAAATCCAATAACAAATATATTAAAAAAATTAAAAAGATATCAAATAATTAGTATATTTATTAGAAATATTATTCCTCATATTAATTGAAAAAGACAATAATTATCACACTTAACGCTAAATTAAAAGAAATACAATTTTTAAATATGACAAAAACAATATACTAGATAGACCAAACACATTACACTCTTTGAAATGTTGAAAGCTCATTGCACCTCCTTAACAAATGAATTATTGACTTTCAAAACATCATTGTCCACATGTATTGGCATAGTGTACCAAATGCGTATCCATACATTGGATGCACCAACTATTTAGCCACTTCATCTTACATAGTACCATATGTGTTTCTTGGTCTATAGACAAAAGGTCTATGAGATTTCCAGATTGTTGAAAACCATGGAAAGATAACTTTAATTCAACCAAACAAGATCTCACATGCCTATCACGCTTCATTGGAAATGTTCAACGAGGGGAGCTGCAAGGTGGAAATTCCCTGCCTCGAGTAGATGATTTACTTAGGTTCAAGGGTGCTTGATTATGTGTATCAAGATACGAATGTGGCCTATCAAGATGGTAGCCGAGCCCTGTACCTAACCTATGAACTGAACTGATACCAAACAACCATAACAAAGAGCAAGAGAATCAAATATCTATGCTACAAGTATATAGACTTGTTAGAGTCCAAAGAACTTGCTATTGAATATGTTCACATAACATGTAAAATGAAGCCTCTTCTTGTCCACACATGACACCATTTCAAAGTCTCAGCAACATGTTGAGAACATTGATTCTTTCTATGCTAAAGTAACTCAGAATTTCACCCACTTCCATGAGCAGATGAAGCATTAACTTTCATCTATGGGTCCTACAACTATTTTGTAGGAGTGATCTCAACTGTCTGAGGGACAAGAAAACACTTTTTGATGGGGGCTTGTTGGCACTCTATTTGACCATTGGGGACTTCTACATGCATTTAGAGCTTGCACACCTCTTTTTCTCTTACACAAGGAATAATACATATCCCTTCATAAATAGAGTAAATGGACTAAAAGGACAATGACGTGTATAGGGAGATATTAATAGGAAACACCATCTTTATTGGATTTAAATTAGCTAATGTAGATTGGTTTTGGTCACCTGACTTGACCTGATTGACCGAATTGACTATTCTCGTTAGTTCAGCTAAAGCCCTATGAATGACCTTAAATACCTACTTGGATCACCAAGGATTGGATTCAAATTACGTGTTTGAGCTGATAGAGATCTAACCACAATGAGAGAAGACCCATGCAACAATAATTGAAAACAACAGAGCCCACAATAGAGGCATCAAAAAACTTTGTCAGGTTCATCAGAGAGAAGAGAGTGGATCATTGTTGTTGGTGCGAGAAGATGAGCCAACAACTATGGGACCTTGAATTTAGGCCTAGGAACCGTGATACTATTCGAATCAAATCTAGTTGACAAGCCACAAAACACATGCTGTAAGTGGATAGACTGGTCATTTCTATTCTGCTTAGCCCGAGGAATGACCTTAAAGACTCTAGGAACTGCACCTACCAGAGTGTGCTATATATTGAAGGGCAGTATTGGTTGGAGGATACTTTAAGGCTCGAACTCTCATTAGAGAAGTCCTTGGAGATGGCCGATCAAGAACTTGTTTAGGATCATCATGCTGAATTGTGCCAATATGCATGAGTCGACAACAGACACAACTTACTCCTTGCTCCCTCCTCCTTCCTATACTTCCGTGAGCCAATGATGTGTTGAACATTTCTGGTCAGTTACTAAGTACACCAAGCAAAACATCCACTCATCTTTGTCCACTCAATTTGTTCCACATGTCAGATTTTGATTTGATTGAATGACAAAAATGAAAGCTTCATATTGGCTGGGGTGAACAGGGTTTTCTAACCCCAAACCCACAAAGAAAATGCCTTTGAGCATAATTAAGGAAATGGTTACAAAATATTATTATATGACACGAGAGAAGATATCATAAAATCAAATGACATAGCAAATATAAAATATATCATAGTGTTAGTTTTTTATTTTCTTAAATACATTTTATTGAAAGAGTACATATAAAATGTAGTTGATTATATGATTATAGGTTTTTAATCTTACATTATTTCTTATTTTTTAATTCAAATTTATTTAAATTTAAATTACTTTTCTTTTAATAATATTATATCTATATCTATATCTATATATATATATATATATATATATATATATATATATATATATATATATATATATATAATATATATATAGATATATATATATATATATAATTTTTTTTTTAATTTTTAAATTTATTTTATTTTATTTTATTTTTTCTGGGGAGAAATCACATAAGAGAAGGAGGGTGTGGGACTGGTAAGAGCTAGGGTTTCAAGAATATTCAGCAGTTGAACACCATGGAGGGGCGCAAATGGGGGATCTCCACTCCCTCCTATAGTCAAGTAGTAGCTAGTCGAGGTAAGAAACCATTGGAGATGGCTAGAGGTCTTTCAAGAGAAGGGAATAGGAACATTGACGAGGCACAGGATTTGACCAATTCAAGGGAGGGCAACTAATTAAAAGAAAATGAGGAAGAGGACAAGAAATAGGAAGCAGAAAACAAAACGCAAAAGTGTCCATGTAAGCCTAAGGCTGAGGTCACACCTAGAGTAGTTTTAAGTGATCCTGCACTGCAGGAACACAAGGATCACATGTGGACCTATGCTATCATTTGTAACTTCATGTGATTATGAGCCACTGAGAAGGCACTGTAACCGTGCATTAAATACCACTGGAAACCTAAAGGAGCAATAGACCTACATCTTGGATCAAAAGGTTTCTTCATGGTAGTCTTCACAAATATAGAGGACAAAAACAGGGTGTTTGAAGGAGGGACCTACTTCTATGCAGTTGCAGGCCTTTATATGTGGCCTTGGATGCTGAATTTTGTACCGGAATGCGAGACTTTCACTTCGGTCCCAGTTTGGGTAAGACTCTATTCCCTACCTCTAGATTACTCACAAACTGAATCTTTATCTGCAATAGGAAATAAGGCATTTTTTCAAAGCATCTGAGGCAACCAGAAAGGGAAAACACACTTCCTTCACCCAAATATGTCTGGAGATGGATCTCTTTGGAGCTCTACCAGATGAGGTCATCCTGGAAGTTTTCGATGAAGAATGAGTGAAAACAGTGGATTATGAACATATTCCTTTTAGATTTCGAAGGTGCCATGAACATGGGCACCTATTTAGATATTGCCCTCTTAGCAAAATAGAGACCAAAAGTAAAGCTACCGCAGTGAAAGACACTAAAAGCTTTCACAAAATGGGATATAGAGGAAAGGGGGGTAAAAGTGGGCCAAAGAAAAATAAAACAGAGGGGCAATAGGCTAGTTCGAATAGGTTCCAAGTATTAGAAGAATAGGAAGAGACAACAAAGGTAGATCAGGAAATGGAGGGAAGCACAGGGGATAAAGATAAGGAAGAAAATAGTCTGAAAACATAGGATACTTATAAACAGAAAGGGACTACATTGAACAACGAGGAACTAGAAATGGACCATGAAATGACCCCGAGTGAGATGGAAATGGAGGATCATGAATTGCAGGATATTCTTGACAGAGAACACCTAGATCTAGAAGGATTCTTGAAACAGGGGACCATGGGAGGGGTGGACTCATTACCTCAAGAAGATTTTAACACAGTGCAACAACTGTTCCTATGGAGAACTCAGACTAACAAGCTGGAAAGACAAAGACACACAGAAAGGTAGGGCAACAAAGGGGTGAAAATTATGAAAACCACACTAGGACTAGATCCCAGGAATCCAGGAAAGAAAAGGGGAAGAAAAAAACTAAATGAGTTATTAATGGAATGTGGAAAACTAATGATAGATTCAGGTAAGATGAAAGATCTAACCAGTTACTCCTTTACAAATCTTTCATAATGAAGTTAACATCTTGGAATATCAGAGGTGTAGGAAGTAAAAGGAAACAAAGGATACTAAAAAATAGAATGAAACAAGAAGCTACGGACATGATCTTTATCAAGGAAACTAAATGTTCCATTCAAAAAATAAAGGAAATACATAGTAAATGGCTCAATAAATATTAGTTTCTAGAAGTCAAAGCAGACAAAATAACAGGAGGCATCCTTACTCTTTGGAACCCCCAAAAGATTGGCATAATAGATGTTGAGGCATCAAGGAATTATGTATTAGTGGTTATTCAGCCCGTGTGAGACAGGGAGATGTATTTAATTACAAATGTTTATGGCCCTCAAAGACCTAATGATAAACTCAGGCTTCTAGATTCTCTTGCGGAACTAAGAGATTGACATGCAGGAATACCATGGATAATGGGCGGGGACATTAACATGATCAAATCCCTTACGGAGAAAAAAGGTGGGACTAGAACTTTAAGCAAAGACTCTATAGAATTTCATAATTTTCTAGACAACATGAAGCTAGTTGACACAGATACGAGTAATGGCCTCTTTACATGGAACAATAAGAGAGGAGGAGAGTCTCAAGTAGCCTCAAAGTTAGACAGATTCTTTATCTCAGAGGACCTCATCCTCACAGGCATGGATATGATAGTGAGAATTCTCCCTTCGGTGGCTCGGACCATTGGCCTGTCCAACTTGAGGTTCAGGGCATTGGCACCCCCAAGAACAGACCTTTTAGATTGAGAATATCTAGCTCACCCACCCATATTTTATCAGCAACATTGTAAAATGGTGGACAGAGGATCTGCAAATTCAGGGTACAAGAATGTTTCTACTACACAAACAACTGAAACATATCAAGCTCGGACTCAAAGATTGGAACAAGAACGAGTTTGGCAATATTTTTAAAGTAAAAAGAGCTATCGAAGGTAAAATTTAGGAAATCAATCAAGCCCTTATCACGGATAGCTTTGATAGGGAAAGGAACGATCAAGCCACCAAGCTTCATCAGGATTAGGAGAACTTATGTAAGCAAGAGGAGATATTTTGGAGACAAAAATCAAGAGTTCAATGGCTAAAAGAAGGGGAGAGAAACACAAGGTTTTTCCACAGATCCACAATGGAGAACAGGTCGCATAATAGGATCGCAACGATTAAGGACTCCTAAGGTCAATTACTCAATACCCATGAAGACATAAAAGCTATGTTGGTTCAGCACTTTCGAAGTATCGTAGAGGAAACCATCTTAGATAGAGCTCATTTTATCAAGGACTTCACTAAGCACATTCCTAAGCTAGTAACAAGAGAAGATAATTACAATCTCAATAGGCCTGTGAATGAAGAGGAGGTTAGTGATGTTATCAAAGAAATGCAAAATGGAAAAGCGCCTGGCCCTGATGGTTTCAATGTCGATTTCTTTAAATCTTGCTGGAACATTGTCAAGCAAGATATTCTGAATGTCATGGAGGACTCCAGGATGAGTAGAACCATTCTGAAGGTGCTCAATACATCCTTCATCTCTCTGATCCCCAAATAGGACAATGCTCTCACTCTAGATAGATTCAGACCCATAGCCATGTGCAATCTAGTGTATAAGATAATATCCAAAAATATTGCCAATAGACTCAAACCCCTTCTTCCCACTCTAGTTTCTGTGGGGCAAACAGGTTATGTGGAGGGCAGACAAATTCTCAATAACATCATCCAAGAGCATGAGGTGGTTCATTGATTGTTAAGTAACAGGAAGGCGGGAATTATTATGTAATTGGACCTAGCCAAAGCTTATGACAAGTTGAATTGGACCTACATCAGGAAGGTCCTTCTAGCCTTTGGATTTGACCACAACTAGGTAAGGTGGGTCATGGCCCTGGTGATTTCATCTAGTTTTTCAATTTTGGTTAATGGTTCTCCATCTAAGACTTTTAAACCTTCAAGAGGCCTCAGGCAGGGAGATCCTATCTCCCCCTTTCTCTTCATCCTCATGATGTAAGGACTTGGTCGATCTATCAAGCATGCTAAAGAAGTGGGTACTATCCAGGGTCTTAGACTCTCTGAGACTAGACAGACTTTGACCCATCAGCAATTTGTAGATGACACCATGCTTCAAGGCATCCCCATGGTAAAAGAGGCGCTAGCTTATAAACAAATCCTGAGTGACTTTGCCATGGCAGCGGGTATAGAGGTAAGCCTCTCCAAATCTAGGATTTTCTTCTTTAATACTAATATTGCTATTCAGTGGAATATCTCGAGAATTCTAGGCTTTCAAAGAGATGTGCTACCTTCCAAGAGTTCCACTAACTGACAAACCTCTACACAAGAGTATTTGGGAGCCAATGATTAACAAGATGCAGGATAAGACTTGGAAATGGACAATTAGATCTTTGAACTTGGCAGGCTGACTGGTGCTTACAAAAGTTGTCCTTCAATCAATCCCCATCTTCATGCTTTCAGCCCTTCCAGCTCCACAAGGAGTCTTGCATCAATTTAGAATCATTCAAAGAGACTTTCTTTGGGGTAAGGGGGAGGAGAAAAAGAAATGGGCCTTACTAGCCTGGGATACTATTTGCAAACCTAAAAACCACAGAGGTCTTGGTCTGGATGATCCGGAAGTGCTAAACAAAGTTTTAGGGGAAAAATTGTGGTGGAGATGGGTAAAAGATCTAGAGGTTCAGTGGGTTCGTATTTGGAAAGAAAAATACGCTAGCAATCGGCAAAACAGTGACCTCATAAGGATGTCTGGCATCATAAAAGGCTCCTACATCTGGAATAAAGCGTGGGAGAATAGAAGCATAGTTCAAAAAATAGTTTCTAGGAAATCAGAGTGGGAGATCCAGCATTGTTTTGGGAGGATAAATGGAAACAAGAACCTATACTGCTAAGAGAAGACTTTGTGGATCTCAAGAATGACACTGGCACCAAAGGGCCACTTAGGGTAAGGAATTTTGGGATCAGACAAGTAGTGAAGGAAAATGGCGTACCTGGAAGAATATGGAATACAGGGATGACAACCCCTTGAAAGCAAAAGCTGATGCACTTCTAACTATGTTGGACCAAAGGAAAATACTGGTATCAGAGGATCATGACCAACTTAGATGGGGCAATAATAATGAAGGCACCTTTAATCTTAAGGAGGCAAAGCGCTTAATCTTGGAGCTTGATTCTAATGAACTGGATAGGGTGTGGCAGAACCTATGGAGGCACCAAGGATGGACGAAAAACAAACATTTCATGTGGCTGGTACATCATAAGAAAATTCTTACTTAGGAGAACATTCGGAAGAGGGGTGTTCTGGGACCATCGAGATACCAACTTTGTGAGTCTTAAGACAAAATGATGGAGCACCTACTCAATACCTACATATTCACCTCTAACTTGTGGGATGCTTTTGCCTTCATTTTCAAAAAGACAGATAGGGACATAGGGAGCATCACCAATACCCTTAATAACTGCAGAGGAAACTTATCTGATTATGAAATAATCAGCAAAGCTTGGGCTTTAACTACAATCTTCATAATATGGAATGTCTGGAAAGAAAGGAACAACAAAATCTTGAAAAATAAAAAAAGTTCCTACCAGAGCATCATGGCTCAAATCTTACATCATATCAAGGAGACAGTGGAAACTTTAATGCAAGCTTACCCAAAAAATACCCCTTCAAAAGCTGATATGAAAATACTTCTTCGGTTGGGTATGCAGTGGCTTATTCCTCAGGGCATGGACATGAAGGTAAAGAAACTGGTCACTGAGAAAGACTTTTGGCATCCTCCCCCTCAGAGTTTTATGAAATTCAACATTGATGGAGCCTCAAAAGGCAATCCAAGTATTACTGGTTATGGTGGGGTATTAAGGGATGAAAACAGATGCATCCATTTTATTTATCATTGCCATCTGGGAAGAGCCACAAACAATATGGCGGAGCTAATAGCACTAGAACAATGTTTAGAAATCCTAAAGCAGGACAATATTCAGAACATCATAATTAAAGCTAACTCTGAGCTAATCATCAATTTGGTCAAGAGAATCTGTTGTGGTTCGGTGCCGGAAAGGGTCTCAAGACACTGGAGGCTACTTTAGGTCTTTCAAAGGATACAGTTCCACCTTCTGCACTTGAGAACCGTAAGTTTCACTCATGTGCAAAGAACAACCATTAAATTGGTGGACAGTCTAACTAATAAAGGGGCTCTCTACACCAAAAGTAGTGTCAATTTTAGATGGCAAGAGATGCCATAGGGTAGTTTGAGGGAGACTTGTCTCAATTAGGCGAATGAGGACTGAACGCTATATCGAAATAGAGTTGGTCATCAGCTGTAGAAACTAGGTCCAATATGAAGTGGTGTTTCAAAGGTGATTTTGCAATGGGGATGTAGGTCTCTGCCAGCTTTCTCAGCCTAGGAAATCTCGATCACAGGGATCTTAGGTGGAAGTTGCTTGGAAGACAATGATTCTCACATGCCCGGACGACGAATATCAAGGGTGGTAAGAAGATTTCCTTCTACCTCGGGATCAAGCGATTGAGGAGTAGGGGTGATGTGAAGGACTTCAATCTCGGCTTTCTCAGGTGACATGGAACCCTCCGCATTACTACCCGTGGTGTCAATACCAGTTGTGGGGTGGTTTATAGTTTATTGCGTGCCCTTAAAGCCGGGAGTGGTTTCTCTGAGTTGAGCATGATTCCACTCACCACTCTACACGTGGCTAAGGTAGGAGAGAGAATACCGCCCTCATCAGGCAGTTAGTCTCTGAGCTTATTGTTCATGCGATATGATCCTCCACCATTGGATCTGGTGAGGATAATCAACAACCATGATACGGCGTGCATGTTGGTGGGTCCGGGTCTTGAAGGGTGTTCGGACGGGCCACTCACGCTTTGCTTTTTTTCTCTCCGCGGAACTAAAATTTTGTTTATTCGGGGGGCATTTCTTTTTCAGATCCAGGTTCCTTTTCCTCTGTTTTATGGGTTTCTGGTTACTTCAACCTTTGGGTTAGAAAGTAAAACCTTAAGCTAAATGGTTTAGCCTTTGGTTGTTTATACTATATGTAAATTTCTCCTTTTGGTTATTTGGAATAGAAGGCACGACTCTTGCATTAGCAAAAAAAAGTATATATTTTTTCTAATAAAAAATTATGAGAAAATTGATTTATTAAATATGAAAATTAATATATATTTATATATAATTAGATTACTAGTTCATAATAAGAAATTTATCAAAACACATGTTTTATAAATAAAATATAAGCTACTAATTTATAGGAAAAAAAATTAATATTCCAGGAATGGAATCAACATAGTAAAACCAAATTTACACAAACAAAGATGATTTAATTTCTTGAAAATCATATAGGAGAGGGTACATGATAATAACGACCGATTGAATAATTTATTGTCATTTTGTTCCGTCCAACAGTAATAAATAATAATTAAACGAATAGAAAGGAAGCATAAAACCAAGGGAGGGGTAGATATAATTATAAAAAGAGGCATTCGATCATGTCAATTGGGAAGCATACCAGCAAGGGAGAGGTAGATATGATTATTAAAGCAAATGTTAAATCATTTCATTGGGAAAGCTTAGCAGTGAAGGTGTGAAGGTGAGGAGTGAAGCCGGGGAAGATTAATGACTATCATCCTCCATTATTATTATTATTATTATTATTATTATTATTATTATTATTATAATTTATAATTATAATTATATATATTTGTTATTGATGGAAATGAATAAAAAAGCTGATGTAAGAATCGATTTAGTTATTACACACTTGAAAGAGAACAATGATGGTTCATTCATGTATTTTGAACCCATTGAATGTGATATAAGCATATGGTTGATTCATTTAGGATTTTTTTTTTAATTATTTATTATTAATGGCATGAATAAAAAAGGTGTTGTAAGCATACACTTAATTAATAAACACTTCACATTGAACCTATTTAGTGAGATATAAGAATATTGTTGATTTATTTAAAATATTATAATTAGCTAATGTGTAATTATTTTCTAATTAATTATTTGTAAAGATCATTTTTTATTGGTTAAGATGGAGTTTCTTTTTTTTTAAATATTATATTATGCTAATAGAATTTGAATTCTCCATCTCCAAAGTGATTGTATTATTAGAAAGGATTTTCACAAATATTTGCATGCTATTTTTGCAAATATTTCATAATAATTGGTTTACATCCTCTAAATTTTTCTACTTTGTTATTGTAACTTCATTTCTTCCCTATATTGAAGTAATAGATGCAATTTCTATGGAAGGAATGTAGATATGTGGTTTCATGAATTGAGATGCTATAATGCAGATAACTTATGTGATGGATTTAAAAGAAACTTTTCAACATAAGTTTAATTATAGAAGTCTTAGAATTGATATAGATTGACTTTCCCTTCCTGAACACTGAGCACTCCTCCATGATATCCAATATTTAGTACCTACGCATGACAAGTTGTGATGTATGTCTTTCCCATAGTAAATATTGTTCAATGCAAAGTTTCCATTCCATTTCAGTGAATTGATCAATTGATTCTAGTTATTTAAATAAAAATTCTATAAACACAACACAAAAATTATTTCTTAGCCATGTCAAGTTATCCTAGGAATGAAATCTTCAATAGAAAAAAAGTTAGTTGCAAGATTGATAGAAACACAATTTAAAAGGAAACTAATGTTTTCATTGAAATTTCTTAGTTTCTCTTAACATTGTAGAGTATCTTTTGTCTTACTTAGTGTTTCAATGATAAGAGATTACACTTCTATAAATATTTTATTTCACTATTAAAAACAAAAACTATATTAATGTAAACTCTTTAATAATACTTAAAACCACATCAATAAAATGTGAATAAATTTGATTCCCCATATAAAATCAATCATGATTTTTAGATATAAAATTAATTATAACTTTCTTTATGAAGCATAAATAACTAATATAATAATTTTCATATATTTTTCCGAGGAAAAAATCATAAGTTTCATTATTATAAAATATTGAAAATTGCACGTTGTAGTTGTTGCATAAGTAGCCTATGCCAAAACTGTGGTCATGAGTGCATCTGTACTGTATGATGATTGATATGTAGTTGTTACATAATTGTAACCGATCAAAATAGATACCATAATAAATATACAAGTAGGAGTTCTGATATTCAAAATAAATAAGAAAATAACAATCTATCATACATCTGTCATGTTGAATCTTCCATCTGCTACTGATGGCCAATGAAGGGTCTGTGGTAGTAATGATAGAAGTCCTGACCATCTTGTTCCTCCACAAGGTTGTTGTGCAGCCTCCTTGGAAATGCTGTCAGAAATCTGGTTCCTCTCCCTGTATATATGACACCATGAGATAAAGTCAAATTGTGTTTTATTGTGATAATTTCTTCCATCAAATTTTTGAGTGTGTGCACGTGACATTGAGACTATAGATTTAACCAATTAATAACAAGTTTCAAGTCGCCCAAAAAATGCAATTGCTGGCATCCTTTCTGGACGAAGAAAATGAGAAGAATCCTGAGACTATTAAGTTTTGAGTAGTTTCTTGTGCCCTTGCCTAAACCCATTTTCATTTTTTAATAATCATCTTCAGATAGATGCAAAACCGCACCACTGCCACATCCAAAATTTTGAGCAAAACCATTGAAGTAAGCCCAAGGGATTGTTTTGTCGATGGTTTCAGGAATAATGGTACAATTATGTTGAAGTTGTTCTTCATCCAGGATCAAATTGTATAAGGCTTCAATATGAGAACCTATGGATGTCCAATCAGGACTCCTATCTTGAAAGATATATCGACTCCAACCTAACCATATAGCCCAACACACCAATAAAAGAAGGTTGTCAAACTTTAGTGGCTGAGCACTACTCCACCATGATTCCTAAGTAAATTTTAGGGGGTTTCCCTGCCACCTATTGTTGATTGCTAATGATTGATAAATCTGATTCCAAATATATTATACTCATGGGTAATGCAGAAATAAATACTCAATTGATTCCTAATTATTCTTGGAAAAAATCATAATACTAATTTTCATATCATATAAATTTTAACTATCTATTTCCTTAAACTATATAACAATAAAACATATAATTAAACAAAAATGTATATCTCTGTATTATTTTAATTTATATAGAAGCATTGTACTAACGTAATTATTATTTTGATATAACATTATATATAACAAAATTCAACATATTAACATGTATAATCTAATTGCTATTCTAATTTCTTTCGTATATATAACATAGATCATTATTTTTTTCCTTTATTTGATGTTGCATATCGAGAATTGTATTAATATAATTGGTTTTTTTTTTTTATTATATAAAATGAAATTGTATTATATAAATTTATTATATTTAAAAGTTACATGGTACATGAATTATATATATATATATAATATATTATAATATATATATATAATATATTATATATATCTTCTATTCATATTTGTACATGTAATAACTAAATTAATTAATTTAAAGTTTTTAAAACGGAAATATATAAAGTCAAATGGATGAAATGAGATGTGTTACAATTATTATTTTTTTTGGATAGATAAGTACCTATAAAAATTTGAATTAGTGATCTATCACAAAAAGTGTCTTAACAATGCACCTATTCACTATCAATCTAAAGCCCTGTGAACATGTTACAACTATTATCATAATTTTTCTTTATAACTAAACACTAAAGAATAAAATATATATTAATATAAATTGAATATATTATACATATCATAATATTAAGGTGATTATGATTTTAAAAAATTGTAATGACATGTCGATAGCGATGGCTAATAATTTTTATTGAAATTATATCCTTTTTGGTTAGTTGAACGTTTAAAAAATTGTTTGATTGAATTATTAATTTACTTTGTATTTTCAAATCTTTAAAATGTTTACATATAAACATTTTAGTTAAAAAAATTAATAAATTTATTATAATAGAGAAATATTAATTGAAATTTAACATAGGTATACTTAAAATATATTAAAGAAAATGTTTTTTATTTTAATCTTTTAAATATTTAGAATAAAAAAAATATTTTATTCAAGGAATTCAGGACTTAAAAAATATTTTGTATATATTTTTTGATTGGAAATTATGAGAATTCATTTTATTTTTTTCTTTAAGTAATTAAATATAAAAAAATTTTGTTATATATTTTTTATTGGAAATTTATGAGAATTCATTTTATTTTTTTATGTTAATTAAATAAAAAAATATTTTATCTTTTTAATTAGGATTAATTATTTTTTATAATAATATATATTTCTAACATTTATTTGTATTGGTCAAATATCTCATTTTAACACATATTACATCTCAAAACGATTTATCAAATTTTGTCAGCCACATAGAAACTATATAGAAACTTTATAATCTATAAGGGCGTTCACATCCTATGCTTAGAATACTTTAGAAGAAATAATTATTCATTTTCAATCCTTTAATATTTCAAAGAAACAAATTCTTTTATTTTAAGTTGACCTAGGAATTGTTTAATATTTTTTTTTTTAGGTTTTTCTTCATTATGAAATTTATGAGAGTTCATTCTTATTACGTTTTTTTTTTAAATTTTTCTTTACATTTATTAAATGAAAATATATTTTAAATATTTCAAGTTAGGATTAGATACCTTTGTTTGATATTTATTTTCCTTTATTAAATTGATATTTTCCAACTTCATAACGAAAGTTGTTCAATATTAAAAAAAAAATTGAATATCAAATCTAACACATTTTTTTAGTGGTGAAGCATCTCATACTATGTGATGTTATAATTAATTAGTTATTTATCAAATTCTTCTCAAGGGCCTAAGTCACCTACTTAGAAATTTTATAAACTATAAGAGTGCTCATATTCTATTGGTTCCCTAGAATTGGAAAGAAAGATATGTGAAACATCCACTCACATGAATGCATGAACATTTCTAACAACTTACACCTCTTTCTAGATATCCCGCTCAATAATTGTGAACAACCAAATAGGATTCCATGTAGGCATGGAATATGAACACATTCATTTATAAGAACATGCCCATGTTGTTAGAAACACACACATTTCTAGTGTGCCCTAATTTTTATAAGTTTTTAGCTCAATTTTTCCTCATTTTTTACTAAGAAATGCATTTTTGGATTCTCATTGAGCCAAACATCACCTCCTTGGTATAAATTGAACCCCAAGATAATAGATTAAATATCCTTCTAATTCCATGTAAGTATTCTGATGCAGTTTCCTTATTTTTTCCTTACAAAATTGGTTTAAAATTAGCAAAAGAAAGAGAAAAAACCTTAGTGATGTCCTAAACACAAGAACCTTATTAAATTGTAGGCGACTTTGTTACCATGGAGCATAGTGAGAACCTAAAACCACCATCACAAAAATCTAACCTAGACCAAAAAATCTCAATGTCAAAATTGATGCATCCTTGATTACTTTGAGGGAACTTATATATTATCTCCAAGACAATAGAAATCCCTCGTGGTTATCTCTAGAAAGTTTACTAAATTCAATCAAATCTTGTGTTTCTAATTATCAAGGCCTATTAACTAATATTTCTAATTCTAGGTATAATATTTATCAAAACTATAAAACTAGTGTAAATAAAGACCAAATTAGAGACTTGAAAATTCCTAAAAAATATTTTGTAGCATTATTCGTTGACCCAATAAAAAACCAAGAAATAAAAATAAATAAGAAACACATTTGTACGAATTGATGTGCCTACCAATCATTTTGATATCATTCAATGGATAAGTGCTTCATGGTTTTTGATAAGCTTCCTTGTAATAATAGGGAGGTTCCTCTATATTTCTTGAGGAAATTATGGGTAGAGTTCAAGCTAGGACACCATGGCAAAAAATTTAATAATGGAGGAATTTCGGGGGTGGGTCATGTGCCATACCAAGGTAGGAGCATTTTAGTTTTAACATAGCACTAACTCTTCCTTGACCTAAACAAAGGCCTAACTTCATGTTGATGGTGCTGGACCCACCAACATTCAGGGGATCAGCCTGGTATGAAGTCCCAACTAGACCTCATACCATTTGGTGTGGGAGTCCCATATGGTATAATGGCCCCATTGCCATTATCTTAAATATTTTCCTCAACCCTTGCCTATCAGCACAGGAGAGTGGTCTGCTTTGTCTTCGAGTAGTGAGGTTCATGTGCATGGTGAATTATAGTGTTACTTGTGTAAATGATTCTTTCACTGTAGAGGGAGAGGGTTGGAGTGAGTCCCAAGTCAGTTGAGAGGAAGCCCCAACTCTGTTAGGAACACAAAACACAATAGGATGTGCACATCTTCAAGAAGAACAGTCCACATGGATGCGGAAGTCACAACACACAAGGGAAGATAACATGTACAACACTCATTAGATGAGTCTGTGCAAGTGGAACAATTGTTATAACATGTTTTATGTGAAAGGTTTGTCTGATGTTCGGGGAGGTAACCAACACGGGGAGGAAAGCATTAACAACACATACAACACATTTTCATTAATATGTATGTTTTACAACAAGTGAATGAGTTCAAGTGTTAAACAAATGTTAAAGAAACATGCATTACAAGTGTTCAAGATTAGTATTACAACAATTACAATACATGTGTGAAAACATGTTGGCCTGTTAGTAGGCTTCTGAATTAAGAGAAAGTTCTAAGACACATTGTTACACCATACATCACTCAAAGAAAAGATTAAAGACTCTCAAGGCTATGTGGGAGGAGCTGAGGTGAAAAGTCCTTTGCATGTCCAAATGAGGGGGTATTTATAGCCAAGGGTGAAATTGACCCTTGTGGTTGTTCGACTACAGTCATGGCTGTTTGACTTCCATGGCTTTTCTACTTTACATGACTCTTCATACAACAAGTGGGTCTCTTTGACTTCCACGTTACATTACATTCATTGAAAGTATGGCCCACATTAGAGATGTGGATGACATGACTCATGAAAAGACTCATCATGCCAATGTTGTTACATTCATGCTGCTGCTAGTGTGCATGTCGAGCTGCAGTGTTGTTGGGCGATGGATGTCCTTGTGGAGTGTCATAACTTCATCTCCACATGGCAAAGTGCGCGGAGTCTTCGATGGTCATTGGTTTGCTTGATGTTGTGTTCACACATTTCTCCTCTCTTGTATGTTGGTAAGCTTGATAGGCTCATCCATTTTCGAAAAGTACATGTTCCTCCATCCGTCTGTCCGTGAACACATCTTGCATGTTTGCTCGTTCGTCTGTCCGTGAACACATCTTTGCATGATTGTTCATTCACGAGCACATCTCTTTGCATGCATCATTTTTTCATTCGTTGGTGAACATGTCCTTTTGCATGTACTGCCTTTTTTCATCCCATCCGTCATTGCGCCATGTTTGTTTGTGTACCTATATCTGTAGTCACTCATGACGAGATGACATCAAATCCAAAAACCTCCTAGTCTACCATGATGCATGATCGTTTCAAATGTAGGTGACGTTGTGAGTTGGGATGGAGGCTCTCGGCACTGCTGATGAAAACTATGTAGTAGCCATTGGGTGATGAAGATGGGCAATCTGGATCGACAGTGACCATCCGCGGGGTCTGGCTCACATTGAGGACAAAACTGCACATTTTTTTAGAGGAACAGTCTGAGTTGCGGGAAGGATGGGCAGGAAAACTCTGTACAATTTCTGGAAGGAGAAGGTAGAGGGGGCCCTAGCAGCCAAAACTACGCAATTTCTAGAGGGAACTGGTAGCAAAAACAACACAATTCCTTAGGGGAACAGGTAGTCAGTTGCCGGGAGATTAGTGGAAAAAACTGTGCAATTCCTAGAGGGAACTGGCAGTCGACTATTGGGAGTTGTTGAAAGGAAAAACTACGTTGATCCTTGGAGGTTGGCATGTTGATCAATGCTACGCAATTTCTTAGCTGAGAGGACTGCTAGGCAGCAGAGGATTTTCTCATGAAAATTGCACAATTTTCCGGGTGAGCAGTCGGTTGAATGACTAGAGGGATGGCTGGAGAAACTGCTTAATTTTTTGAGGGAGAAAAGGATGGGCACTAGGTGTTTGTCTGGCCTGTCTAGACAATTTTCTTAGTCAGTGGAGTGGGCAAGGTATGCAACCTTTGTGCAATTTTTGAGGGGAGTCAGTCCTAGGGTAACTTTTGCGTCAAACTCTTTGGTTGACCAACATCAAGGTTGATTGATTTTCTTGCTAGCAACGCAACTTGAAATGGCTTGCTTGGTGCTTCCACGCTATTCTGGGTGATACTCAATCGAGTCGATGGTGGGGTAGAGGTTCGGTTGTCAGAGGGGAATCCAGTCATCAGAACTTCAAAAAAATGACTAAGTGTGTGAATGAGTGGAAAGGTGCATCTGTGATTTTGCAAAAATACACACTTACATGACTTGACGATGAGATGACTCAAACCATATAGACACATATGCTCAACATGAGTAATCTATAGTGTGAGCGACAAGCGTGACACTTATGATTGATTGTTAGATGACTGCGATGACGCTTGCGCAACAGTGGATATGACTCTCTCTGTGAGCATTATAGATGTTTACCTAGCGAACACAACATGTACACACGAAGTGAAGACCTTGAGTATGACCAAAACATGGTTGCAAGCATGACATTGACATCAACATGCAAAAGCTTGGGTAGGATGATCAAGCAAGGTGGGTGCGAAGACTCACACGAGCTCATGGAGTAAACTTGTGTGCATGCAGTCATCAAGTAAAATTCACAAAGGAGGCTCCAAAATTGGATGCAGGCCAGAATTTTGGAGGGTGTTGTAGCCACTACAACACTTCCCTAACCAACATCCTCCAATAGTAGAAAGCATTATTGAAACCTAGATTGCAATAGCCACCTTAACTCACACATTAATGCAGCATGAGACCTTGGTAGCATTATCGTTCTTAGAGAAATCAATAGGTGATGTTATGTTAGGGGTTTAATTTTCTAATTCTATGATAGTGTCATGTACCTATTCTCAAATTCTACATAACTTATCATTTCAAGTTAAATTCTAAATGGTAGTGGTGTTTTATTTAATATATCTCTCTCTCTCTCTCTCTCTCTCTCTCTCTCTCTATATATATATATATATCTATAATATTATATATATATATATATATATATATATATTATATATATATATATATATATATATATAAGGCGTTGATTTTTCTGATTCTATGATAGTGTCATGTACCTATTCTCAAATTCTACATAAGTTATCATTTCAAGTTAAATTCTAAATGTAGTAGTGTGGTCTTTATTGTGTATATATATATATATATATATATATATATACATCACTTAGCTCTTGGGTTGGTATTCACCCTTATCCTAATACAAATCCTCTACCTATATTTTTGTTTTGTGAAAATAATATTTTACTTTACCCCTCTGGTGTATGTATAACCCTCTCTTGTTCTACACATTATCCACAATTGGCGAATGAGAAATATTATAACTACCACAACAGTCTCTATGTGAAAGAATGGGTTTAACTTATAATTGTTACAAACACACCCTACCTAGAAAACATGTGGAGACCTTGGTTAATGTTTGTGTCTGAACCATTCCTTTAAGTGTGACTTCATGTAATCTCATATGGTGCATGATTCTTAGACTCATATCATGTCTCTGGGTTCATTAAGTCTAAGGTCTGTCAAGGGAAGCCCAGTAGTCCAGCTCTTGGCATGTCATGGCCTATCATCTCCATCCACATACCCAAAACCATGTGGTTTGTGCTACTCTTCACATGGACTTTATCGAAAACTAAAGAACGATGGTTATTGATGGTTCGGATGTCTCCATCCCCATCAATGGTGTAGATTCATTTTTTCCAAACCCTAACTTGTCCACCTGATTGCCTTTCCTCATTTGGTCGATTATTCTACCACAGGCATCACTATCTCTACAATGATAAGAGGTGGCTTCCATGGCACCCACCACTACATGCCTTTTTCCCTACCTAGCTAGATTTAATTGATAGCTCACATTGAATTCAGGTACTGTAACTCATCAAGTTGACCCTTGTTTAGTTTGTTTTTATTTATATGGAAGCTTTATAATTCAATATTTCTAAGAAATTTGTCCTATGTGTTTAGAAGGATGAATGCTCCATGGAGAATGGTTAACATTTTAGTTTTTATCGTTGCTTTGGCTTTAGGTTATGTCCCTGATATGTTGTTTCAAATTTTTTTGCTCTTTGTTGATTGAAATAACTTCCCATAATTCATGCTAGTGTAATTTTTCTAAGGCCTCGTATCATTGTGGTCGCTGACAAGACCTTGGCTCTTGGGCTTGACATTTCCAGTGTTACAATGCTTCTAAAGGTGAATAAATACCTCGTTTATTTCTCTTCCCTTGAACTATTCTACTTTCTCATTAGATTTTGTGGTTGACTAACAATTTCCTAGTTTCCTCTTGTTGGGTTTTCAGCTCCTGTCCTTTGGTTACAAGCGTTTGGGCCACAGGTCATGAAAAATATTCAAGTACTTCCCCGACCTTGTGCCAACGTATTATTCCTCTGTTATCTAACTACAAAATCTGATCCCCAATTCAAAATTTCTCTCCTTAAACATTTTGTTTCCCCTGTCTCCAGTTTTTCCACAGAGGTATGCTCGTAGTCCTCTCATGGGTTCTGCAAGCACTACAATTTCACTAACTTGTTTGGCATATATTGATGGACTTTCTCTCCTCTAGGTGGGTACTTTATGCTTCTTTTGAAGGATATTTTTTGTACTTGCCTAGTTAATGATCAAATATGGGGGTTTGGTTCCCAGTAACGAATTGGTCATAGTCTGGGATTTTAGTTTTGAGGACTCCACCAATATCCCCTTTAATATAATTGTCTGTAAACAAAAAGACAAAAGAATGGTGTTCTTAATTGTTTTGTTTTTTTCTAAGATTGACTTATAGCCTAGTTCCAATGATACTTTGCATTGTTTAAGTATTTATTGATTATAAATGGAGAAGGGTTTTCCCTCTCCCCACTTTCCAAGTATGTTTTAAGCTTCAAAGTGATAACAATGATTATGTTTGGTTAAAATCCTCTTTATTCAAAGGGGTTTTGGTTTCCTATGTGCATTTCACCTATTATTGCACCCATTCTTAGGTTCCTCTATTTGGTATATATTAGCCATCGTTCAAATATATGTATTCATTATTTTGGTTGTTAGTATTTCATTTTTTTCATTTCAGTGTTATGCCTATCTCAGTGATCTGGTTGCTAGAAATTCTGTTTTAATTCATGAGTGGTGATTGAATTTTCTCTTTCCATGATTAGAGTATTCACTGCATATTACTAATGTAAATAAAATTATATATAGGTCTTGGCCAATTTGGATCTTAATTTTCTTCTTAATTCAGTGCTTATTACCACTACTATAAACCAAATTATGATATCTTAAACCCTGGATGAAAGTTGGTATGCCCTTGCAGGTAATTGTGTGCTAAATTTATTTTCGCTAGATTTATAGATTATTACATATGAATTTTTCCAACAATTACACTTTATACGTAATGTATAATTTCAGTATTTTCCACTGAATACTTACCTACTGAGGATTTTTTTTTTTGCTTCATATAAATATCGATTTATTTTTCTAGTCAATCCTAATTCCAATTTGACAATATTATAACTTACTTTTCGTTAGATTTCAGGGTTAATGAGAAATGATAAACAAATTTTGATTATAAAAATCATTTTCGTCCTAGGTATGTCTGTATTGGGTTTAGATTTAAACCCTAGGATGCTACATCATGTTTCCTACGTGTATCTAGGAGTCTATGATTCTCCATATCCTTATACTTGAGCCTAAATCCTAAAAAATTAACATTCACCGCTAGAAACTGACTTCGTCATGACAATTAACTAAATATCTCTTTGCCAAACTTTAATAGGAATGTACATGAAACATATTCAACATTTCCCTTAAATACTTCCTTTGTATACCAAATCTCAAACATGTGAGGCTCGCTTAGATACAAAATGTCTATTCAATATTAACTGGGTAATTTAATTAGTTTGCAAGCTACCATAACTTTAACAATTTGATTTAGATTTTATTTACCTAGTACTACTTTTTATCCTCTTGTTCGCAACCTGGGCACACACAACTTTTCTACCAATTCACACCATTTGAACAAAACATTCATGAAACACTATGCAAATTTAATGAAATAATGATATGTATTAATATGGCCTAAAACTCGAAAATAACACCGTCCTCGGTGTTTATTAATCAACTGCCTCCTACTGAGACATGTTGGGGAGGCTTCCTTCATTGTGTCTTCCCTCTCCCAAGTAACCTCCTCAGGTGTAAAGTGCCTCCAATTCACTCTAACTTGAGTGACAACTCGGCTCTGGAGGACTGTCTCTCTCCAATCCAAGATGAAGGGTGGCTCTGGTAGGAAATCTCCTTCAGGTTTCACCTGTATCAAGTTCTAGTTAGTTACATGATAATTATCATTGATATACTTTTTTAACAATGACACATGAAAAAATTATGGACTTTAATATGGTTGGGAAAATCCCACTGATAAGCCACCAGTCCAACCGTGTCAAAGATTTTGAAAGGCCCACATAATCGTGGAGCCAGATTATCACAAGTTCCTATCCTAAGAGTACTTTTTCTGGGATTTACTCATAAGTAAACATGGTCCCCAATGTTGAATTCTTATGAAACCTCTTTTTGTATGCATATATTTTTTGTCAATCTTATGCTACTTTGATATTTTGTTTAATCTTCCACACTCTCTTCTCCATTTCCTGCAAATCATTTGGCTCCAATATAAGTCTAACTTTTAGTTGCATCCAGCTAAGTGGTGTGTGACATGTCCTGCCATACAAAGCTTCAAAATGACTCATTTTAATGGAAGCTTGGTATTTATTATTATAAGAAAACTCTTCTAAATGCAGAAAATCCTCTGACTTAGTAGGTCGACCAATGACATACATTCGTAGCATATCCTCCAAAATATTATTAGTCCTCTCATTTTTCCTATCTCTTTGAGGGTGATAAGTAGTGTTGAAATTTAATTGAGTCCCCATGCCTCCAAACAAATATTTCCAAAACTTGGAGGTAAATTTAGCATCTCTATATGTAACTATTACCTTCGATACCCCATGCAGTCGAAAAATTTCTTTCATGAAAATATTAACAATTAGACTAGTCACAAACATAGACTGCACTTGTATAAAGTGTTTTTCTGTAGTCAAAACATCCACCACCACCATAAAAAAATCATGCTCGCATTTTGTCCTTGGTAATCCTTGTGATAAAGTCCATTTAAATTACCTCCCACTTCCAACCTAGTATGGGTAGAGCATTTAGCAATCCAACAGGATGTTGGTGTTCTACCTTTACCTATTGACATTCTATACATTTTGCTAAATTCTCTACCACACCCGTCTTCATACCTTACTAAAATAGTTTCTTCCTCGATCATTTTCTAGTATCCAAGATGGACTACATAAGGTTTCTTGTGATAATCATTTAGTATTGTTTGTTTTAGTGCGATCACCCTGGGAACATATAACCTATTTCGGTAGATGAGTAGTTTTTTTGAATTTTCAACATATTCTGGAATTTTCGTTTGCTATAAGTTTTGCTAAATTTTTAGATATTTAGGGTCTTGTTTTATTGAATTTTTAACTTGTTTCATAAAATATGTACTCACACTACTAACAGACATCCCTAACACTGCATGAGAATGTCTTCTTAGAGCATCTTCCAGTTTGTTTTCTTTCCCTTTTATGTGATTTATTTCAAATTCAAGCTCACTAAGGAATACCAACCACCTTGCTTGACTAGCATTTAAATCAGGTTGTCTGAAAAAAATATTTTAGACCGAGGTGATAAGTTACCAAAGTAATTCTATTTCCTAATAGATAATGTCTCCACATTTTAAGTGCACGTATCATTGTTGCTAGCCCCAAGTGATACACCACATAATTTTTTTCATGTATTTTCAACTTCTTGGACTCAAGCTATTATTGCATTTTATTGCATCAAATATACTCCCCCAAGGCCTTCCAAACATGCATCTATAAAGAAAATGAATTCTTTATTTGGATATGCAATTTTTAATATAGGAGCTATGGTTATGAGTTTCTTTAACTTAAAACTTTCTTGGCATTTGGATGCCCACTCAAACTTTGCATCCTTTTTCTCTAAGGAAGTGATAGGATGCGCCAATATTGAAAAAGCCGCTATAAACCTTTGATAATATCCTGTGATCCCCATAAAAGAATGAACTGCGGAAACATCCTTTGGTATAGGCCAATTTATGATAGGTCGAACCTTTTCAGCATTAATAGATAATCCTTCCTTGGGAATAATGTGTTCCATATAATGTATCTTGTCTTCATAAAACTCACATTCTCTGAGTTTTTCATATATTTGATGCTCTGTTAATGTTTGTAAGACTAGCCTCAAATGCTCCTTTTGCTCTTCTTCATTTTTTGAGTACACTAAAATGTCATCTATGAATACTAGCACAAACCTATCAAGGTATTGGTGGAGTATATTGTTCATGAGGCATGTTGGGATAATTTATTAATATGTGCTTTTTATTGTTTTTAATTTATTTTTAAATGACCCTAACATGGTCATATTTAAAATTAATTTTTTTATGATGCTAACCTTTTGACACTAACCTTTGTTTCTTTTGTAGATCCAACAAGAATTTGATATTTGAGCCTTTCATTTTTGGTCTTTATACTTAAGAAAATTAGGGTTGATGTGATATGGTACATCGAATATAAAATGAAATATGGTATATGGAATGATAGTTAAATGGGTAGGATAATGGATATGGAAATCAATATAATGAATAGGAATAGGAATATAGTGGTAGAATAATGAAGGTAGTGAAATGTAGATAATGGAGTAGGATAGATATGGAATGTAAAATGATAGTGTAATAGAATGCATATCAAGTTAAATTAGTTTTAACAACTTCTAGAAATTTTTTGAAAAATCAAAGGTTATAAGAGCAATTTTTACACTTACTGTACTTATACTTCCATAATAGCTTGATGTCAATGCTAATTGATGATGTCCTTTGCTGGTTCATTTTTGACTCATGATGATGGTTTTTCAACGATATTCTTTGACGGAATGTAAACACTAGTTTCTACATATGATATTCAGGTCCCTTTTATATTGTCTTTATTTAGGTCTCTCGCTGATGAATGTGTATGCATATTCTTTATTCATGTCCCTAACTGATAAATGTGAATGTGGGTGCTTTATTCAGGTCCCTTATCAAACCATTGCTCAAACTATTTGCATTGTTTTATTACGAATCTTCCCCTTGCTTATTCTGAGACTTGTCCCCAAGTCTTGCTTATTCTAGAGGATGATTCCTACAAAATTAAACTAAAGAAATGGTAAAACAAAATAGAGAATTCATATTGGCCAAACAAGTTGGTTTTCCGATATGAATTTGAGTTTGTGTTGTGCTAGTCTCCTAGATTTTCACAACCAAACTCCTTTATTATTTTTTATCTTTTTCTATTTTCTTTTTTTTTTTTCTTTTTTGCATGGAGGTAGGGTGTAATGGAGTACGGAAGTATGGAAAGCTTATGAAAATAGGTTATATTGAAGTCATGATTTAGTAGTAAATGGATAAATAGTAAATCTGGACTTCAACATGCATGATCGCGGAGCTTAACATACAACATGGATGATGGCTAAAATCATGAACAATATGGCTTATGAAAGGATTCTTTGGAAATTGATGTGACTTGACATGGTATAGAACTTAAATTATCCTTCTCATTATTAACTTCATGTCTTTTGCCTTGATCTCAATTCATGTTGTAGGGTTTGTTGATGTTGTTGGTCAGCAACTAAGAGAAAGCTTCAAGAGTTTGAGTTTCATTGGATGAACTCAACATTAGGTGAATTTTCACTTTTTTTTTGACTTGAAAATTTTTATTCATATTCTTAAATATGAGTTTAAAATTGACTTTGTAAAGTACTTTATCCATGAATTTCACTCCATTCTTCCTATGACCTGCAAAAACATAGCACTTGCCCGCAATACAATATTAGATGATGGAGGAAGAGAGGCGTACGGTCTCTCTTCTTCCAATAAGTATGTAAACCATTACAAGCATTTCTTAGAAATAAAGTCCAAATATGATATAAAAACAAAATGCATTTATTTACCCCTTGAGGAATGGTGGCCAACCTAGACCTCCTAGCGATATTGTGTTTACAAAATATTCGTTTTATATTCAATTAAAGTGATTCCAAAGCCAAGTTGAAGTAAATTCATATGGCTACCTGCCGTATAAACAATATTTCAAAATGGTTTAAAATGATCTTGTAAAAATTATAAGGAGTGCCATGTTTGATAGAGCTGCTTGTTAATTTTTAACTAGACCAACAATCACTATTTTAAGTGTAACTTCTTAGATAATGATCGGATCAATGTGATACCACATGGAGATTAAAGTAGATTAATTTTTGTAGTTTCTATAGAAACAGGTTTGAAAAATCATTAGGTTTTCTATCATAAAATTGGTGATAAACAGACCTAGGAGGCAAACTTTTACTATGTTGATTTGAAGACATGCAATCACTAAATGTGGAATAACGTTTTCATTTGACCTCCAAATGGGATGCTTCAAATTGTGTATTCATATATACTTGAATACATATCTCCCATATAAATAGGGTTTGAAAATAAGATGATTTTGTATGTTAAATATGCCAATGAACAGTCAAGTCATAGAATTGTCACCATGCAGATTTTTCGAGAAGAAGTTAGTATTTTAAGAATAACTTTTTCATATGATCCTTGATTGAAGTGCTTCAAATTGATTTGGAAACTAGATTCCATGGTCTATCTTCCCTATGAATTTCAGATAAAAATGTTTCCATTAGATACCTCAAATATAGGTTGTACTAACTTCGTACTCAACATTTCACTTGAGACCTAGTTTTGATTTTGATCACATTTTTATTTGTGATATAAATTGAAAACTTCAAAATGGATTCCAAAACTAGATTTAAAGAGATATGTAAAAAAAACCATAATTTCAAAATGATCCTATATGGTTACCCAAAATAGGATTGTCCTTATTGCATTTTTCCATGTAGTCCTTTCAAATGAATATTTAACAATGATTTGAAGAAATATTCATGACAATTTGAAACAAATTTATTATGGAAGTTTTATTGGAATTCATTTGACTTGTTTATTTATTCTATTCTATCATATTCTATTTTAGAAAAATAATTCATTCTCTAAAGTATATGAGAATTTCCAATGCATCCATTTTCGTAACAAGATCATAAGTAAACTCATATCCAAATTTGAAAAATATATGTTAATGAATGTTTGGAAATGAAAATTTTTTTGATCATAAAGATTTGATGAGAAAGAATGTTGAAAAATGGAGTAGTGTTGTGACCTAATGACTAGTTGGAACCAAGTTTTAAGATCATCTTTGTTTGCTTGGCTCTCATTAATTGTCATAGCAGAAAACTCTTGTTGTGGTACTTGTTAGCTTCACTACATTTTTCAACATTTGAGGGTTAAACACAGGCCTGATCGGGTTGTTTATGCTCGAAAGGGATGTGCATTAGTTGATCTTCTCCTACACCTTCGCTCTATTCGTACTCTCACAAATCGTGTTACCTCCATTTTACCTCTCAAACTCTTTGTTAGTCCATGTTCTTTGGCCCCCGAGCACTAAGTTTGAGCCGTCATGTAACCGCGATCACATGACTGTGTGCTTTTCACCCACATTTCTCCTGTCACATCAGTCATAAACATGCGCAGTTAAACCCTGTCGTCCGATCATCTGCCTCGAGATCCAACGTCATCCGCTTCCCACGCTGCGAAAACATAACCGCGTGATAACTCACGGTCACATTGGTTTCTTCCCTGTACCATCCACCACGCGTCGTGCGGTGATTGCGATCGCTCCACTGTGTATGATTACCACTTGACTCCCAAAAGCGGTGCGAGCATTACCGCTTACCGCTTAACCCCCCCAGATAAGCACCGTACATATTCCACGCCCCGAGACCGTTGGCCCTGACCACCCAGGATCCAACAGCTTGCGACAACCCCACTCTCGTATCTCCCGACATCTCCTATAAAACATCTCCACTGTCCATATACAAGATTTGATGGTTCACAATCATTTGTGCCTCCATTTCCTCCCGACACCCCGCCGTGAGATCTCCGCCATCTGTCTGTTACATCCGATGGCCAATCTTGCTCCCGTGACTAGATCATCCACCTGCCATGCAGTATGACACCTTTGAATGTTCTGTGCTCTCGAAAGGATGAAGATGGCAAGTATCCAGTACTTGGCGTAATAGCTTCCCAACAACTGCATTTAACATGAAGGATGGTCGAGAAGAAAAGGACATGCCTCGAGTAGTTGAATTCATTCAATAGTTATGGAATTTCTTCTATACGATACTCCACCTGCTCAAGAAGTACAACAGAGTATCAGAAAAGATCAATTTTGTTCACTAAAACAATAGACTGCACGCAGAGACTCTATCAGAGAATTAAAGCGGTTGGTGGTCAATTATGACCCCTCCACGCATAGAACAACAGAATATCTTTGTGATCAAACTCTATATATACCCAGAAAACAGATGTAATCAGGGTTGATGGTTGTAGTTTTAATCTGAGGTTCAACTTCTGGAGACTGTAACTACTTTGATACTTGCAGCATCTGGTCTTCACTTTCAACTAATACAAGCCTTTTTTTGCTGTCAATTACTCACTTTCCACTTCTTATTTGTTCTAGGTTGTGCCTGTTATGAATTTTTCATGTGCTCTTGATATTTAGAATTAGAGGGGTTGTCATCCCACCTTTGTGTTGAAGTCTAGTATGTATTATTGAAAGTGTTATGTAGGTTTCTCTTTACTTAGTGCCAGAGAGCTATCATCTTGTCTGTGCATTAGGAAATAGATTTGCATACCTCTTTACTGGTTGCATCCGGTCATCACAGGGCCCTGTGCATCTACTGGTGTGGTCAGTATTCTCCGTATTCACCCAATCCTCAAGCTGTGAGTAATCGGTGGTCTAAAGCCTTCTAGTCTGGGGGGTGTTCACCCATGTCTGGAGTTAAGCATAGTAGAAGTGATTATCTGGCTTGGACAAGCATCATACCTTCCATTCACCCATTTCCAACGATTTTTTTGAGTTTGTAATTTTCCCGAGCATCTCCGAGCTACAACCTAGGAGAGTTTCTTGGGGTGATAACATTAATTGGTGTCGTTACCGGGGAGAGGAGATTGAAGCTCAACTTCCCTAGGAGAATGACACAATTCCAGATTTTGATGATAGACAAAGTCTAGGCACATTTCTGGTTGTAATCATCTATCTGACCACTCTACTGGAGGAAGACCAACCTTTGGTGACTCCACATCACAGTCCTAGCTTAGTTTGTGACGCATACCCAGAGAAATCCTCAGAAATCACCAGCTGAACTAGTACCTGACCCTGAGAAGATTGTCAAGTCGAAGAAATCATCACAGAAAGGAGCATCAGGATTAGGTAAGCCTAAGAAATCCTACGTGTCTCTACAAGAGAAAGTTATAGTTGAGAATACACAGTTTGAAGAATTAGAGCCTAGTATTACTAGTAGAGAATCACTTGTAGAGATTCATAAAGCTCCTTGTTCATTCAGTTCCCCTTTGGATCTTAGTCCAAAGAAAGCCCCCCATATAGTCCATCATATCCCCTTGTCTCTGTCATCTATTTCAATGTTCCCCACCATCCCATATGCTAGTATCCTTACACCTACCCCAATCATGACCAGCCAGCAAGCTCCCACCAAGATGGAAAGAATTATAGCTACTAGGTATGGACCCTTAGTCTTGCCTGCTCCTTTGAATGTTATGCCTGCAGGAGAATACTAGAAGTATATGCCAAAGTTCACTGGTACAGATGGGGTAACCACTAAAGAACAATTTGAATCTTTTTACAGTTATGCTGATAACTTAGACATTAGTGAAAATGATGTGTGGATGAGAGTTTTTGTCCAGAGCCTCGATGGAGAGGCTAGAAAATGGTTTAGAGATCTGACCCCTAAATCCATTGCAGATATTGAAGCCTTAGATGAAGCATTTTTGAGGCAATGGGGAGATAAAAAGGACCTGCTATACTATCATACTGAGTTTGGTAACCTAAAGAGGGAAAATGGGGAACCATTGCCTTATTTTAATAAAAGATTCAATCGTATGTATAATAAGATACCTTCTGAACTAAAGCCAACCACCACCTTTGCTAAGCTCACCTATGCCAATGCTTTTGACTCTGATTTCTGCCTGTTATTGAGAGAAAGAAATGTGCTACTCTGGCTGATATGAAAGATGCAGCCCTAGAAGTACAATCTAATATCATAGCTGCAGAAAAGCTTAAAAGTCATGCTGACAGAAGGAGGTAGAGAGGTGAGGCTTCTTCTTTCTCTGCCTCATCTTCAGAGCCTAAATTGGACAAGATGATTAGAATGATAGAGTCATTGGCTGCTGAGATATCTAAGCTGAAGATTGAGCAGAACTCTGGGAAGACAAGGCAACAGAACACATTTGCTCCAAGAAACTCAAACCCTTTCAGAAGAGAAAATTTATAGCTGCAAATCATTCAGAGGGGTAAAGAACCAAATGAAGATCAGAGAGTTAAATCTCCTTTCCAAAATGTAGTCATGGAGGAGGAACATCTTGAAGAAGAGGATGGAATTCATTGCATGGAAGATAAAGGCAATGCTGCCTTTTTGACATTGGCTGCATATGAAGAATCGTTGCTGCAGGACCAACCCAGTCAAGAATACGACAGAGAGGCTGTTCTGCAGATTAGTGAGTAGCGAAGATATAATCTAAGGTCACATGTAAACAATGTCAAGGAGAATCCTACCCAAAGAGCTATTGTCCAAACAGAGTCACAGAATAGTAGACAGAGAAGACCAACAGCTGATCCGGTCATCCTCAAAGCACCAGATCAAGAGGTAAGAGGCCCTGATAAGTCTCCTTCACCTTGCAGTTTTGAAGCAGAATTCCAGAAGTTAAAAATATTTGTGCCTCTATTAGAAATTGTAAAGAGTGAAGTGTTTAGAAAGCCTATCCTTGAAGCTCTTGAGCTGAAAGCCACATAAACCTCCACTGACTCTGTCAATTTGCAAGATGATAAACCTGCAGTTGTGCTTAGCCCAATGACTGAACCCGTTGATGATAATTCTCCATCTTTTTATGTCTCCTTGACTATTCATGATAAAATCCTCCATAATTTCCTGCTAGACACTGGGGCTAGCCACAATTTGATTCCAAAAGCTGTCATGGAAGAGTTAGGCCTTGATATCACTAGAACATATCATGATTTATTCTCATTTGATTCAAGGAAGGTGAAATGTCTAGGGTTGATTAAAGATTTAGCCATTACCCTAACTTAGTTGCCGATGAAGAGCATGGTGATGGACATTGTGGTAGCAGATGTCCCTCCTAAGTTTGGCATGTTGTTGTCCAAAGGATGGATTAAGAGACTAGGTGGGACACTATAGAATGATTTATTTTATGCCACTATCCTAGTCTTTGGAGGAGAAAGCAGGAGATTATACAGAGAAGCACAACTGGCATACATCATCAGTTATGAAAAGAATCCTTCTAATCATCCCATTTATGTTGTGGACACCGATTTTGGAGCATGTATTCTCCAAATAGAAGAATCTAAAAAGGCCTTAGTGAAACTCAGGAAACAAATAGTTCAGGCCAAGGAAGAGCAAGGAGGTCAGGTCTGGGAGATGTTCTTTGATGGAGCATGTTCCAGGGAGACTGCAGGAGCAGGGGTGGTGCTGATATCTCCACAACAAGAAAGCACACAGCTGTCTTTTAAGCTGGCCTTCCAAATCACCAACAATATAGCAGAGTATGAGGATTTGATATTGGGTCTTAACGCAGCTAAAGATAGAGGAATCAAAAACTTAAAGGTGTTTAGAGATGCTGATCTAATCATTCAGCAAGTGAACAGAACTTTCCAAGCGAAGCACCCAAGGCTGAAAGCATACAGAAATGAGGTATGGAGACTCAAAGATTGTTTTGATAGTTTTTGTATCTCATATATCCCTAGAGCCAAAAATCAGCTCGCTGATTCCCTTGCTGTGTCTACTAGCATGTTTATCCATCCCATGCCTCCTAGACTAGCTTATGAAGTCCAAATGAAATACATACCATCCTTGCCTGATAATGTCCAGCATTGGAAAGTATTTGAAGATGATGATGACGTGAATAGGTTCCTACAAGTCATTGATGAATTCATTGAATGCAAATTGACCAAGAGAATGAAGCCTTAGAAGAAAGCCCCAATCCCGGCTTAGAAATAAAATTGGCAATGATAGCATTGTCCAGCTTCCCGGAAATTATATACCTAAGGGTCTAGTTCCTTTAGAAAAGTTGTT
>APFE030232637.1:60174-170581 GCA_000404065.3 Pinus taeda | reverse complement strand
AAAAAAAAAAAAAAAAAAAAAAAAAAAAAGTTATAGCGAAAATGCCACGATGACCTGTTTGGAGCAGCGAAACCCTAGAATACAAAGCTCTAATACCAAATGTTATGGAACCAGCTCAAGAAAAGATAGAAAAGATAGATCAACACCTTGAAATTCAGCATCTTTGAGAGGGAAACCTCCTTTACATTACATAAATGAACAATTCTTGGATGATACAAATGAAAAGATCTCATTTCTATATATAGGAGTTTAAGGGGTCATAACATAATCATAGCCGACATAACAATAATAATGTAAGGGCACAATAATAACAATAGTGGGCTTCTATGGGGCACAATAGTAATAGTATGGGCACTACATGGGTACATCAATATAATAAGTGGGTTGTACTAATAACAATAAGGGGTTACACTAGTAGTATAGGGGCCTAACATAACTCCTCGCGTGGGTTGGGGGACAGCACTTGACAGAAGTCTAGGGAACAACATTTGATGGGAATAGTACCCGTTCCCCGGAGTCCGTCTCCGGGAAGGTTAGTTATTGCGCACTTTTGTAACAGGTCGGGATAACATCTAAAAGGCAGTAACATGGAGTTGGCATGTTGGACAACGAGATCAACAGAGGAAGGTTCAGCGAGTTGATGTGTCCTAGGTGGTTGGAGTATTAAAAAAGAAGAGCGAAGAAAGTCAAGGTCGGGGTGACGTGTCCCATAAGACTTTCCCCAGGCGATTGAAGGTTGCGCATAATAAGAAAAGTTCGGAATCCAAGAACCAAGGTCATGAGCCTTGGTCACATGTGAGTGGAGTTAAGGCACCATGGGCACATATAGTATAGAAGGCTTGGCTCCAGCGACTATAAAAAAAAAAAACTTGGATTCGCGCTTTATCTAAAGGTAGTCCCCCTCTCCCCTTATATATATATATATTTGTGGGTCCACACAGGGCTAACGCTTGATTGTCCCATGTGCATATTTTGAATTCAGTGGTTTTGAAAGGGGTCTAGAATATACCTTACAGCTCCTCCCACCTAGATTTTAAACTAATATTAAAAGTATTTATCTCCCTAAGTTGGGATGAAGGAAGTGCCTTTTGGCCTAAGTAGGGCCTTGTGGAAAAACTAAGTTGGGGTATTGCCACAGCCAATATTAGGTTGGCATCATTAAACAAGTTCCAAGAGCATGGTATAACAGACTCTACAAATATCTCTAACTGCAAAGTTCTAAAAGAGGGATCGTTGATAATAATATGTACATTAAATCTAAAGAAGAACACTTGCTAATTATTGTGGTTTATGTAGATGATATTATATTTGGAAGTGATTTGGAATAGATGGGACAATAGTTTGATAAGATAATGCAAAAAGAACTTGAAATGTCAATGATAGGGGAGTTGTCTTTTTTACTCAGACTACAAATTACCCAATCAAAAAGGTATATCTTCATTTCACAATCCAAGTATCTAAAGGAAACATTGAAGAAATTTGGGATGAAACATTACAAACTAGTTTGTACCCCCATGGTGACTGGTTATAAGATAAGTAAAGAGGATAATATCCTCCTCTATATCAGAAAACCTATAAATCAATGATTGGAAGCTTGTTATACCTAACTGCTTCATGGCCAAACATAATGCAAGCAGTGGTCTTGGTGGCCATATTTCAAGCAAGTCCCATAGAAAGTCATGTAAATGCAGTTAAGAGAATTTTCAAATATTTGTTAGGCACAACAAACTTTGGCTTGTGGTATGCTAGAAGTAAAGATTTCAATTTAAAAGCTTACACTGATGTTGATTGGGTTGGTCGTATTGATGACATGAAAAGTACCTCTAAAGAAACATTTTTCTTAGGGAATAGTCTTGTATTGTGGGTGAGCAAAAAGCAGAACTCAAATCTCTATCTACAACTAAAGTTGAATGTGTTGTAGCCACTTGCTGCACTCAAATTCTGTGGATGAAACAAACCCTCAAAGACATCAAGGTCAGCTTCAATGAACCTATCCCAATCTTGTGCAACAACATGAGTTCTATCAGCATCTCCAAGAACCTTGTTATGCATTCAAAGACAAAACATATTCCAATCGAATATCATATCTTAAGAGAATAGGTTGCTCCTAATGTCGTTCATCTTGATTATGTGGCCACGAATGAGCGACTTGTAGATATATTTACAAGGCCCCTATCAGAGGAGCCATTTGAATATCTCAAGAAAAAACTCAGAGTAGTATCTTTGACAGACAATTGACTCAACTCAAGCAATGGTCCATAGCTACTTATGATGGTGATTAATTTGGGTATGGCTTGAGGGGGAGATGGTATTTCCCTTTACCATTGATGCCAAAGGGGGAGATAAATCGTTGGGTGTTGTGGCACAAAAATTGTGACATGACAGCATCAAAGGGGGAGTTGTGTCTTAGGAACATTTGTAAGTTTGATAGTTCACAGAGAGTGTCTTCAAGAAGAGAAGTGTCTAGAAGATGTCAAGGGGAGTATTGCTATTTGTTTGGGTCATCAATATCACAACAATGTTTGTCAATATTATCAGTGTTGTCATCAATGCCAAAGGGGGAGATTGTTAGACAAATTGTGGTCATTGATGTCAAAATGTCATCATTATTGTAAAAAATGTGGGTTCCATGGAGCTTGCCAAGGAATGTGAAATTGAGGGGGAGTTCTCTGGTAGCTACAGCTTTTAGTTAAGAACCATCCTGGTAGCAGGCTAAGTGAGGAAGCTAAAAATATTATAACTATGATGGTTGGGTAGCCCAGTCTTTGAAGGAACTTATGCCTTATGGGATCTACTCATTTATCTTTACAATGTGCTTAGATGGATAGACCTTGGAAAGACCTTTCCAATGGTATAAGGCAACTTGAAAAACTCCAAAGGATGGAATGTGAAATTGAGGGGGAGTTCTCTGGTAGCTACAGCTTTTAGTTAAGAACCATCCTGGTAGCAGGCTAAGTGAGGAAGCTAAAAATATTATAACTATGATGGTTGGGTAGCCCAGTCTTTGAAGGAACTTATGCCTTATGGGATCTGTTCATTTATCTTTACAATGTGCTTAGATGGATAGACATTGGAAAGACCTTTCCAATGGTATAAGGCTACTTGAAAAACTCCAAAGGATGATGGAGTTTTACAGAGTTTTAGGCCTCATGGTTCCGCATAGACCTTGTGTTCTGCAAAGAAATTTCTTTATTAAAGAAATTTCAGACTTAGGCGGATTTGTGAAGAAGTTGGGCCAGTCGGGCTTATGGCCTAGTTGGTAGGTCGATCCAGTTAGGACGTAGTCTCATCAGGGGAAAATATTGGAACGTGGCACGTGAAAGCATGGACGATAAGACAAATGAAGCACTTCCATGGAACGATGATGTTGAATAGGATGATGAAGTCACAACCACGATGGCGAGATGATGTTAGCACAGGTCGACGTGGCACCCAAGGCTTGGGACACGTGGCATGCAGATTCAAACTTTTTAGGTGCCAAAGTGGCCTACTTTCGAGTGACACGTGGCAATGTTAGTAGGGATATGTAGCATACATGACGTTAGCATGATGATGTGGCAGAGGTTTTGAAGTTCATGTTAGGAAATCATTATGTTGAAGATTTTTTGTGTACTTGATTTTCTCGGGCTTCGACGATTGAACAAGTCGCACGCTCAAAAACAAGGGAGAAGGCCCGTAGTCGAGCAAGTTGAACTAGTCGGTACTTTTGAGACAGTCAGGGGCAAAAATGTTGGTGTCGAGCCCCCAACCTATGTGCTGTGAAATTTCCTTGAATGCATCAACTAGAAATTATTCTCCTAACTGATTAACAATTTATCTGTGATGCATTCTTCACAAATCAAATATATTGTGGAACTAAAATAGGAACTAAGAAATAGATGCACACACATAAAAATAGACACCAATATTTTTGGACCAAAAAGTCCCTGGGAAAACCAGTGCAGCAAATAAGGGTTTATTTTATTATTATGCAGCAAATTTTGAGAGTACAATAATCTGAATGCCCAACTGGCAATCCTCCGACAAATATCCTAGCCAAAATAATTTGGAAATCCCAGATCTCATCTGCTAAACTCAGCCTCCTCTAGCCTACTCGAATCCCACACTGGCTACTTGCATTGCAACCTGAAACTCGCATTGTTGGCCCTGGATAAATTCAAACTGCCTGGAAATTGGCTCCAAGTGAGTCGTCCTGCGTCAATATGCCTCTAGAAGTGACTCGCTCTACCTCCAGGAAGCTAATCTGGCCTCCGACAACTCAATCATCTCTTTTCTAGAAACTCGCACTAGGGTTTTTGGCTATTCGCAATAGCTTTTGTGGCCCTCTCAGCAAATAATTCAGCCTTCTTTCTCTTGCAAATACGGCAATAGAGAAACACTAGAAAACTCTCTGGAATATTGCTCTCTGATTTTTTGTTGCTCCCTCTCTTCGATTCTCTCCCTTTGGCTCAAATTGCAACCTCACTAAAGTTGTGAACTAGGTAGATCGATCTGCCTTGTTCTCACAATTGTACTACCATGTCTATCTCCATCCCATCAACTTGCTCTTATAATCTCTCGTTGGAGAATCAACGGCCAAGATCTAATTGTTATTGATGGCTCAGATCATCGTAGACTTCGTCAAGTCACTTTTTGGAAGTCTCTAGAGCAAAAGTTGATTTCTTCCATTAATACCCATTAATTAATCAATTCTCCTAAGTTAGAGTTAGGAACTTTTCAATTATTAATCAATTAATTTAATTGAGCGGTCTCTAAGTGTTTTCTTTTGAAACATTTTTTGGGTTTTGGAGATCTCGTGTTCCTTAGCCTCTCTAGCACTGTTGATAATATCGGCGATATATCGGCGATATTCAAAAATATCGCGATATTTTCGGCAAAACAATATATCGCTGAGAAAATATCGCGATATTTTCTGTTTTGAAAATATCGCAATATTTTCAAAATATCGGAAAATATCAGCAAAATATCGCGATATTTTGAAAATATCGGCAAAATATCGGCTATATTTAAAAATTTGAAAAAATTATTTTTTATGCTTGCCGATATTTGCCGATATTTTGCCGATATTTTCGCTGATATTGCCAATAAGATCTTTTCTGGACCCTCGCCGATATTTTCCCGATACCGATATTATCAACACTGCTCTCTAGCACTTTAGAGACTATAACACCTGTCTAGTGCTACTACAAATCCATAAACTAACATGTGAGACCCAATATAGGAAGACTCAAAAAGCACATTATAGTGGCCACTTGGCATTTGGGCAGTTAGGTCATCTGCACACTAAAAGATCTCCAAACCCTCGAGTTGTGAATTTTTAAGCACTTCGTTGTTAGGTTGTTGGTTCTAGCCCCTTGGGCATATGATGCCATGTCATTAGCGGTGAAGAATGACTTGTTTGCCAGCGTTCACTGAATCTGGCAGTTAGCCAATTTTGGTGATGTAGCTATAGACACTGCTAAAAATCTATGATATACCAGAATGAATAAACTAAGCAGGTTGATCGAAATTTGATGCCAGAACAGCAAACATGACACAGAATTGGATGGAATTGCATTGATTGAAGGTAGCATATCACAGTTAATGCAGTTGGTGTAGCACAATTGTTTCAGTTATGGGCTTCCTCTAGTCTTGGACAGATGATATTGGAGGACAAGTTTCAAATAGTTCAGATTAAGAATGCAGTTTTTGTTGAAAAACTCCGAACAGATATTGTGGTCATTTGATTGACAAAGGAAGCCATACTAAGAAATTAAGCATCAATTGTATCGTGCAAGAAAGCACTCTGTATGATTATGATTACTGGTTTCATGCTCTAGTATTTACTTTCCAACAAGCTCTGACTCATTTAATGTAGTTCAAACTACGTGACAGAGTGGGAGGAAACTCTCTGTATAGAGTCATAGTGAAAATCTTTGGAGTTGGGGGTGAAGAACGTATTTTGTGTGTTGTGAGTGTATGAGCCGAAACAGACTGGAACAACAAAGTAAGCTGCACAAAAAAAAACTATATGGATGTGTGCCAATGCTGAGTATGTTGAATGAACTGCAGAGAGTGCAGCTGAGGCAGAACCAGCTGAGTGTGTGTGTGGAAAGCAAAGGAGGAGCTGTAGAGAGAGGCAGATAATAGTCACAAATTAATTTTGTAACACTGAGGTAGGTCATTGTTCTCAGTTTGAAAACTGTATGAAAAATAGAACACTTGACTAAAGCAGGTAGGAGCCTGCAATTATAAGAAGTTGGAGCTTCTAGGCAAGTTGTGGCTTGCTGATTTGAAGGGAGTTGGAGCCTCTTGTGAGTAGGTGCTCACAAACATTTGATGTAATCAGAGTTGGTGCTTTGATTATCATCATAATACAAAAACAAGCTTTGGTGGTTTTTCCCTCGGAAGGGTTTCTACGCAAATCAGTGTGTTCAAATATATGTGAATGTTCATATGTTGTTTGATTGTATGCAATTAAAAGTTTAAGTGCTCAACATAAAAGGAAAAGAAAAAAATTCGTTAATTACTGATTCACCCCAACTCTCCCCACCCTCTCAGTAATTCCTGATTTCCAACATCTTTGTCATGGGTGCGTCTTTTTTTTAATCCACAGATTGCAGTCTTGTTGAAAATTTTCCATAAAACGATTGGCTGGGCAATTATATGGTTGAGGTTTTTATGGTCCTGGGGCACGAATTTAGATATCAACAACATTTGAATATACATATCCATGACTAAAAATAACTTCAACTGTGGGTAAGTTATAACTTATCATGTAGTCATTCTTAATAGAAATTCAGTTCTCTCTACTATAAGATGTTCACACTTCAGCATTTAATAAAAACCTCAAATTTATTTTGAAAGTGTTCTGCTTTGTCTGGCCAGTGTTCTCATACCCGAGTTTAAATGTATTCAATGGTGCTTCAAGTATGTAGTAATTAGCATGTGACCACTGGTAAAGAAAATTAGGAAAGAAAAAGCACACCTGTTTGCTTACCAAGTTCTGCTCTAAAATCAAAATCATTTATAGACAACCAATATATGTCAGGTATATTTCACAGTTGCCCCTTGCATATGCAAGTTAGTCCCATTGCTAGATACAGAAAGATCAAGCAAAATCAAAATGCCAACAATGAACGAATATTTTTATGACATTAGACTCTCTCAACGAAGGAAGCTAATTGCAGAAACAAAAAGTGAATTGACTGTTTTGCATGTTATCATGCTCAGATTCAGTTTAACCACTCTAGTCACCGATGGATGGTAGCACAGAAAATTTCAAGAAAACCTTCAAGTCCAAGATTTTCTTGTCTCAATGTCTCAAATACCGATTAAAGAAATAAATAAACTGTTATGTCTTCTCAGTGAATATATTTGCACACTTCCCATGTTGCGTTACAGTAACCAATGATTTTCTGATCACTTTTCCTGTCTGTAATAAAATGAAAGACTTCAGTGGATACAGTTAAATCAAATTGAATAATATACAGTCTATTAGAATATCCTTCAGATTAAGATTCTTGAACTTAGAAGAGTTGAATGCACGAGACACTTTCTCCTGACCTTTGCTTTTGAACTGGTCTGAACTGCAAATGCTACTAAGTATGACCAAAATAATTCAGTGTTTCTTCACCTGCACCAACATAATTGACCTGTTATAACGTAGGAAGATACATGTAAAACAAACTAATACTTTATATACATGTAAAACAAACTAATACTCTATATACATGACCTAACATTGAGCGAGCCTCTCAAACTTCAAACTTCAAACTATATAGCAAATTTTGCAAAGCAAAAAGACATCATTAGCATGGCTTCATATAGTTCTTAATGTTCTAACATAAATGATAAAAGTGCAGAGAAGGAACTTGGCTATGGACATCCCAATGGCCGGTATTGTTAATTCTACAGACACATAATAACTTATTTCTTGAAAATATTCCAATATATTCGCATATAAGTAGGAAAATGAAAGACAAAGAAGACTGAAGCCAGAAGTCAGTTAAATCAAAATGCCTTCAGATGAGAAAGCTATTGAAGAAATATATAAATAGCCAACCTGATATGATTTAATTAAAACAGAGTATTTTACTCAACACGACAGGAACCATTATACAGGTGTACAAAACTTTATCAATGACATAATAAATAGTGTCCTTCTTGATCATTTCAAACTGTACTAAGCCTATAATTCTGAGTTTCTAAATTCCAAACTCAAACCAACTTAAATTGAATTGGAACAAAAAATAAGATCAATGCAAAACAAAGTAGCATGATTAACTTGAATATGTTGGATGGTGGAGCCCTATTACAACATAACAAGTAGAAACAAGAGAGAAACATTAATACACCATATACAGTAATTGAAGTTGTCACGTCAAGGGAATCTACCTATCAATTGTTTTCTCTCACCTCCATTGTGAGATTTTATGTGATCCAATCTGTTGTTCGGATGATCCAAAAACTTGTCTACATTCTGCCTGCTATATGGTCAATTAAACAGATGAAAGCAATTGCATACCAATTTTGGTTGTTCTCGGAAATAAGTATCTAGATTCTACATGCAGAGTCACACCACTATTTAGTGCAGAAGTTTGGTATGATTACTCTGATAATGTGCACTATTAGGATCTCAGATAAATATCATTTGGAGCATGAAATAGCGCACCTCTGTACATTGTTCAAGAGATGTTCATAATGAGGAACAGGTCAGAAAGGTAAATAAAAATGCCAGGGGGTTCCTCACATGAGACAGCATGATGGCAGGACAGGCACCAAGGCTGCCCTTCCATACATCAAGGGAACAACAGATCAAAGATTCAAATAGCAAGGATCCTAAGAAGAACACAAAGTGACCTTGTTCCCTCCCAACACCCTTACCTACATGCTTGACTTGTGCAAAGACCCAGTGAATCTAGAATAGTATAAAGGGGTCTATGCTATTCCCTGCTCCTGTAGAAAAAGTTATATCAGAGAAACTCGACACTCCGTTCAGCTGAACATTGAAAAACAATATGCTGACATTATGCATAAATGCATTCAGAAATCTGCCTGAGCTGATGACTCGTACAATCAAAGCAAACACATTTACATTGAAAATGCCAAGGTTATTGCAAAAGAGAAGCGCTCCAGGAGGAAGAAGAGAGTAGGTGAAAAACCAGTTGATGTATTTAAAGATTTAGAAAATGTCAAACTCATTAACTATGAGTAAAACATATTTTAACGTGGGAGATATATAGTCAGGAATAGTTGGAATCCTGCATTAGTTCCAGCTACCATCAATATAGCTAAGGAATAGTGGAATGTCATTATAATGTAGTCTAGAGGTGACCCTAGGGTTGTCAGTGCATAAGATTAATTAATCCAAAGAGCACGTCTACAGTACAAGAGAGATGACCTTACAAAATGAGAAAATCCACAAGTTGCTAGCTATTGGGATTATCTTTAAAGTTGCTACCAGAAAATGGCTAAACCCCACTAAAAGAAGAAGAAAAAAGAGGATTTGTGATGACTTTAGGAGACTTATTGCTATAACCATAAAATGTCCTTTTCCTAATCCCTTCACAATCTATCTTAGAAATGGCTAGACAGGATTTTTACTCTTCTTTGATTGCTTTTGAAGCTATAATCAAACTAGCATTACTAATGAGTATAAAATGAACACTACTTTGTAACAGAATATTGTATCCTCACATAGAACTAATCCCTTTAGGTTCTGCAGTGCTTTTAGATAATCATCCTACATTTTTTGGAAAAGTTGTTTATGGCCAAAGTTTTTACTAAATGATTGGTTTCTTTACGGTCGAAAGGTGAGTCATGGATGTTGGAATTTATAATGGAAAAGCATATAGCACAGATTATAATTTGTTTAAAGTGGACTCTGAAATAGTGTAGAGCCATAGGGGCTCAAGATTGGCACGAGAGCAGGAGCCACATCTATAATGTAGTTCAGTTCAGGTGCATTGAAATTTGTAGTGCAAATGTATTCTGGTGCAGGAACTGATTTGGCATAGGCAGACTTGGCATTGGAGTTGACTTGGTGCACTGGATGTGACGTGCCACAGAAAATGACAGTACAAATTGCTGACATGAAAGCAATTATGTGTGAAGTCTGCCTTTGTCAAATTTGATCCTAGGTCCAATCAATTTGAGCACTAATGATCAGAATTATACTAGTGAACATGCAGTATGATGTATTATATGTACTTTTTATTTTGTACTACATCCTTATGTCTTCTGGGTGACTTAGACTAAATTGATTTCTAACCCACTTTACTGTATTTTATTGGAGACAGTCAAACTTGATCACTCTCCGACAATTTTGTAATTTATATATAGCAATACATATTACAAATGAGTGTACAGTATGTGTATAGTTTGGCAATCCCCTCTAAACTTGCATACTTGCTCCTTTCTCGTCTGTGAGTATTTGCATTGTTGGTTTTATGCATATTAAATTTGGTATTTCAAGCCTTAAGATTACAGCTTCTCAAGAGTTTCACCGTTTTCCAATCTCCTTTTGGATTTTCTTCCTCCCAGAATCTTTCTTCAAGCTCATCAAGCTCTTTTTCTTGGAATTTACTTCACTATTCCCTATAACTCATGGATCACTATTCTGGCTGTAACACCTTATCTGTGCGCACATCTCCTAAGTCCCATGGATCCACATAAAATCTACTATGAATCAGGAGACTCCCAAGACTCCATCCTTGCCCAAGCCTTGGTTGAACAGAGGTAGGAACAGTTATGTGTATTGCCAAAAGCCCTTTTTACTCGACAATAGCTGCAGGATCAACAATACGAGGAGTTCCATGCAAAAATGATGTATGATATGATAAGTATGTCCCAACAACTCATCACCCCAGCAATAAGCCAGGCCACAGCATCAATCTCTAACCAATTATTCACCAGGGCATTCCTACAGTTCAAAACCCTTCAAATTGGATATTGCATTGTTGGTTCCTAAATTTGACAGGACTCCCAGGGTGACAAGCTCTATTCTTGGATACACTGCATAGAAGCCTATTTCAAAACCTAGTTGAACCGGACGGAGGCCAACAATATTCTAGTTGCTAAATTTGACATGGAGAACCAGCCAAATACATGGTAGCAGAGCCACACAAAGCACTTAGCAGCCAATACCCCCAATCAACACTTGGGCAGACTTCAAGGATATTGTTTGTAAGAGGGTCTACCCATCAGGGTAACAAAGATGCTTTGTTGGCAAAGTGGCTACAACTTGCACAAATCCTGGAACAATCTATCAAACAATGTACTGATAATTTTAATAACATGTCTATCAAGTTTGAGGTAAGAGACTCTGACAACATCCTCTATGTTAAGTTCATTTTTGCGTTATTGTGGCATTTAAGGAACTAAAACTAATCTTTGTTGCTTCCCTATAGCATTCCTTCCAACTTGCTTCCAGAATACAGTGTAAGCTACATAAAACCAATCCTATCAGTCAGAATTTGGGTTCCTCTTCTCAACCCCCTGCCACTTCCAAGGGCCAACCCAATGGTAGTGGACAGAACTCGGGGTCCAGTATCACAACGCCTACTACTATTAACTAAATCTACAAATCTAAAGAGTATATTGGGAGGCATGAATTTCTATAGGGAATTCATTTTCCACTACTCCCACATTGCTAGCCCATTGAATCAAGACAACAATGAAAGATATTCATTGGACTCTTGAAGCATAATAGTATTTCAAAAGTCAAAAGATGCTCTCTACTTTGTACCAATGCTTTATCATCTTGATTTGCAAGAGCTTTCTGAAATCAAGACAAATACTTCACAAGATGTCATAGGCATTGTTCTTAATTGGGAGGACATCTGGTGGTATACCATTAAGAGACCTTGTCTGAAGCAAAGCTCAGCTACATCTTTATGACAAAGAATTTTATGCATTGACCAAAGCACTAAAGCAATGGAAGCAATTTATCTTGATTCTTTGGTAAGGAAACTATAATACACACTGATCATCAGTCCTTCAATGTTTGAATTCCTAGTCTAAAATTCAAGAGCAAAGACATTGCAATTGGGCTTCCTACATTCAACAGTTCCATTTAGTTATTAAATATAAGACAAGTAGCTCAAAGAAAGTGGTTGATCTATACTTAGTAAACCTCCTATAAAGGCTCTTGTCATTTAAGATTTTAGATGTGCAGCCTATAATGAATGGAAACCAAGTATTCCACCAACCCTTGCTATGGTCTACTATGAGACCATATTCTGCAACCCACGTGTCAAAATGTAAACACTAAAATCCTAGATAACTTTAAAACTTGAAACCTATCATGTCGTTTGGTTTATATACTAGAACATCTACAAACACACAACTAACTGAAAATATGAACAGCAAAAGCTAAAAGAAATCTACTGCACTCAATATCACATATGTTTTATTTTATTAACTGAAAAGAAAGTTTTACAATGCAACCACACCAAAATTCTCTCTAAGTTGAATATTTCAACACAGGAAATCCTACCTAGTTATATAGATAAGTAGGCTAGGTTATAAAATATAGGAACCCTCACTCTAAGCACCCAGGAAATAGTACCTAACTTGCCTTCAGGCATGCGATGTCCTTCCCAAGGCACTGCACCTAGATTAGAGTAGAACTCCTCATGTAGTGCGCCCTTACCCACACTTCAGTATCAACACTTCCTCCTATAACTAGAAAACACACTCAAATATAAACTTGCAAAGCCAAATGACTTCACAACTATTGAGAATCATGTAATCTTCACATGTGGCTATGCTAGACCCATTTTGTATCATTCATATATGTGCTAAGACCAACTTATGCTCATTCATCATAATACTAGGTTAGAATTAAGCCCAGCCTAGTCAATTTATATGTGGACCCTGTTATTGCAAAATCTAGCAGGCCTAGTGCAAAGCCTCACTAAGCAACTTAGATCTTATGGCAACAAAGAGATCAGCTACAATTGTCACCTCAGTGGAATTTCTACTACTATTATGTGGTTGGATGTTATCCCTACAAGAGATACTCCCATGCAAAACTTAGAGGTTAGATGACTAGGGTTCAAAGTGAAATGGCTCTCTAGGGATCTTGCAAATAAATCACCTAGAAAGGTCCTCAAATAAAGGAGGAATCAAGGGTGATTGAAGTCTAATTGTAATGGGAGAAGGTACAGGCAAAGCCTTGGAGGCCAAGATAATAGTTACAAACTGTTCAAGTACACTTTCCACCAACCATAATAAACTAGAAGAAGGTTGTTATAAACTAAGGTTTTTATGGTATGCAGATTTACAGCATGCAAAAGGATATAACAGCAAAGAAATAGCCTCTAAATGGTGATATCAACAAACGTTCAAAGCCTATCAAGCAGGTAAGCATGGGGTAAGTCAACTTTAGCTTTTTTATAGCATTAAAAGCATAAAACAGCAATAAATATCTAGACGTCAAACCTATTTGTGAGGTGAAAAATGCAATAAATGTTAGATTTTGCCTTTTTGAATTTATTAAACACAATTCCCATCAACAGGACAATAACATGTAATGATGTAAATGCAAAATTACCATAAAATGCAAATTAAAACCAAACCCTAACCCTAGCTACCAAGAAATAAGTAAATGTTGGACACCTAATTTGCCAAGGGTTATGATGTGGAATATGAACAGTTGGAGAAGTCCAAGAGACCTATTAATTTGCTGAGAGTTTAACATGGTATCAAAGCGGGCAAAATCTTGACCTGCTCAAATTTGAGCCACTAGTTTTGTGGCCTTCCTCCAATGACCTATCCTGCCATCCCTGACCCATCATTTCTCCACGTGATATTCAATACCCAATTTGGCAATCACTGTCATACATGTGATCCTACCATCTCTCAGGTTTGCCATTATTGTGTAAGCGCTCTATTTTTTCCTATGCCATGAAACCTTTGCGCCTGTCCATTTGTGGTAGTGCATTATCCTGACATCATTCTCATTCATGAAACATAGTGTTCTATGCAGCATTGAGTGAAGTATAGATCAATGGTTCTGCTTTGAAGAGCAACTAGTTTGACATCTGCGCACTAACCTGACAAGCAATGTCTCAAGTTTGTCCTCTCCCTAATGCCTACTACCTTTGACATAGTTTGGTTTTGTAACTTATTTTAATTTGAGGGCATCACATTTATGGCTTATGTGAAGCTATTGACACAACGTTCCTTGGGCTCATATTTGCTACAAAGAGAACTCTCTTCAAACTACATCGTCCACACCCATTGCATATTTACATTCTGACACCATTGTTCTAACCTTGCATCCAATATCTACAGTTAGTTGGAGATGCATTCGAATCATGGTACTCTTCCCACTCCTTGCAGCCAACTCAAGATATACCATTCAAAGAAGAACATGGAATAAGCTAGTAGCTGCTCAACGCCTTTTATCATAAAAAATAAATTCAAATTTTATATTAATCTTGATTATAATTATATGTCCTCAGATCTATATGACCTAGCTTAGCGAGAAAAAAAAAGGGGCAAGGTTTTCCATTTTAAAGTCGCTAAAGAGAATTGCAGTATGTTTGAGATATTTGTTAAGGGGAAAATATTTTGTGGGTGGTTGTAGTTTTTGTGAGGTGTAAAAATTCTCACGTGAAAGCAAACTGAAGGTTCATTTTACAAAATGTGGCCTCTATAATCAATCCAACACTAAGGTTCATGGCCTCAAATGCAGTGATATATATGTTTGCTCTTACAGGCATACAAACCGCCCAGTTCATAACCCGCCTCCAGTTTGAAAGCACTGAAACATTGTGGAAATTTCTGAAAGATGATTTGGACTACGATACAATGTTTGGGATAACACTGAAACCTATTCCAAATCTTGCTCCTCCACATTCACAACAAATTGTCAAATGTGAACAATATGATTGAGTTGGCCATGTGAAAGATCATCGTTTTGATCTTCACCCATGTCAGCATTGTGGTGAAAAAACTCATCATTCAACCAGGTGTTCCAAAAACAAGCCTCCTGCAAGAACCAAGATTCACCTTCAATGGATTGCTTCTTGGCAATGGGATTCAATAACCAAGAAGATATTTTGGTCATACCATAGAATTTGTTCTCAAGTATTGACACGTCTTGCAATTGATATTTCTTCATTTTCTCACCTTGTATCTGGGGGGAATTGATGGTCATCCACAAGATTCGAAGCCAAATCAAACGAACTTGAGCCTAGAGCCAAAGTTAGGCATACCTAGATTCAGAGTTGTAGCCAAAGACAGAGTAACGTTCCATGAGCATGCCTTTTGGTTGGTAGCCATCCTTAAACCACCACTAGTTGAGACCTCAATGGCCTCCCATTTAGAACATTAGGGAGCACTTCCACAAGCAAAAGGCTTCAGCTTCTAGCCAGATTTGAAATTGTTCCAAGAATTGTTGAAATTTATCCTTAGGCCCTAGATCTGGTCTGAGGCTAATCACGCACCAAATGCACTAGGAACCCTCAACCTTCTAGCACTTTGCACGTCAAAAAACTTCAGTAGTGAAATCAATTAAGTACATAGAGATTTGAGCCCAAGGCTCGATTATTTTATTAGTTCATCAATAAAAGAATCACGGGGCTCTTATACTAGGGATCATGGCCCTTGATCACTAGTACAGCTAGTATACAAACAAGGGCTTGCAATATGCAACATCAAATCTGCAATCTACCCACAACAGAAGACAAGAACAAAACCCTTAACTTACTTGTTGATGTAGCCTGTCTATATCAACCCTTTTGATACTTGTAGTCCTTGACACCTGGCAGGTCCTTTTGCCTCCTTTACACAGAGAAATACCTCTCTATCCATCAACTCCTAGCAGTGGTTTTCCTCCTTGATCTGCACTATACATCAACCACTAAACACCAAGAACTCATAGTTTGTTTGACACTTCAACTTCACTACATATTAAGCTCTGAATAAGATCAACAACTCACAATGAATTAGTCCTCTAATTCACTACATATTAGTCCTTTAACACATTGTTCATAGCTCCTAGATCTCGCCATTCTTATCTAGATATTGATTCCTTTTTCTTACAGTGACGAGATACTTGGTCAATTCTTCTTGGATCTCTGGCCGAGTCTACTAGACCCACAGAACCATTCATCTGGACCACAATTGCCCTATTTCCACATTTGAGCTACTACAACACTTTGCTCAGGCCTTCAGTTCTCTTGATTTGTCCCTCAGCACCCTTGATTTTACCCTTGGTACCTTAGATCTGACCCTTGGCTTACCAAATATAATCCTCGATCCTCCAAATCTGAAGCATAGGCACCTCTGTCTTGGCAACATTAGGCCACACTAGACCTTAACCACCTTGTGGCCTTCTCTAACCCACAATAGGTTGCTAATCTTTTCCTCAGCCTTCATCTCAAGGCCTCGGCCCTCCAAAACCTGCCCTTTCACGGGCCTATGATCAACCCAACCAACCTGCGGCCCTTTTCTACATATAGATCTCAGGGACCTCGACACCTTTCCAGTTGAGGTTTACATGCAACAAGAAAACTAGGGCTTCGACCCTTCTTCAATACTTAGAACAAACCTTGGTTAGGTCTCCAACCTCCTCAACCTTGCCTTAGCAAACTTCGATTGCTCTCATTAGCTCTCCACCTTCTTTAGGGTCTGCGACCTCTCTTTATGGATGATATCGGCCCTCCTAAGACACGCTTAGCACAAGAGGGATACGTCTCTCTTGCACACGATGTGTCATATGAACCTCATCTTAGGCTCCTTATATACTTTTCCTTGGGTCACTTAGGAAACTTTCTAGATCTAGGTCACTTTTGGGTAAATTGCCCAACATACAACTTATTGGAGGGTTTTCCTCTCTCAGAAATACATTCCGAGCTACCCAAAATCCAACACTCCCTCTTAGTGAGGAAGGTATTTCCTTCACACTTCCAGCTCCATGACTTTCCTTACATGCACATGATCGTCCTTGCATGAGTCATGACTTTCCATGCGTAGCCATATCCATCCTCGTATGTAACACAATTTCTTTGTACTTGGCCAAGATTTGTCTTGCATGGTGCATGAATGTTCTCGCATGCAACATGACTTTTCTAGCATGATCCATGCTTGTCCTCGTAGGATCTACAACTTTCCTTACACCACCATGAATATTCTTGCATGTTTTGTGACTATCCTTGCATGGGCTGAAAACTCTTCTACCTCAATAGAACCTAAAGATTCAAACTTCCATAGGGCAATTGGCAATCCTTTGCAGCTGCCTCTGAAGCTAAATTCCCTCTGAGCCTACATAACCTCCACTGGCTCAATCTGCTTTCCCTCTTGGAAAGTGTTGCTACTGAACTTGTGTCCTTCCAAAGTTTTCCACGAGTTGTGGTTGAACACTGCGTCTAATCCACTCTAGACCACCGCAACTCAACTCTGCATGAGTCATCATCCTCCTAGGTCAAATACCTCATGTGCACATGGCTCCATTATCAGATGTGCAACTCCACAACCCAATGAAGATATTATCTCGCCATCAACTTGCCATCCACATGAAGCTACCTCATCCAAGCAAAGGCACCTTCTCTATTGAACCTTTTGCTCCATGTCAAGGCAACATTGTTGCTTCTTGTGCACACTTTGATCCACATGCTCTTCAAAGTAGCTTTGAAACCATGTTGAAATTTATCCTTAGGCCCTAGATCTGGTATGAGGCTAATCACGCACACAAATCACACTAGGAACCCTCAACATTCTAGCACTTTGCACAACGGAAATCTTTAGTAGTGAAATCAATTAAGTACACAAAGATTTGAGCCCAAGACTCCATTATCTTATTAGTTCATTAATAAAAGAATCATGGGGCTCCCGTACTAGGGATCATGGCCCTCAATCAGTAGTACAGCTAGTATACATAGTATAAAAACTAGGGCTTGCAATCTGCAACATCAAATCTGCAATTTTCCCACAAAAGAAGACAAGAAAAAAACCCTTAACTTACTTGTTGATGTATCCAATCTAGATCAGCCCTTTCAGTACTTGTAGTCCTTGACACCTAGTAGGTCCTTTTGCCTACATTACATAGAAAAATACCTTCCTACCCATTAGCTACCAACAATGGTTTTCCTCCTTGATTTGCACTGTACATCAGCCCCTAAACACCAACAACCCACAGTGAGTTTGACCCTTCAACTTCACTTCAAGTTAAGCTCCAAATAAGATCAACAACTCACAGTGAATTAGTCATCTAATTTGCTATATATCAGTGCTTTAGCATGGTGTTCATAGCTCCTAGATCTCGGCCTTCTTATCTAGATCTTGATCCCTTTTTCTTCCAATGATGAGATACTCATTCAGTTTTGCTTGGATTTCTGCCCAAGTCTACCAGACCCACAAGACCATTTATCTAGACCACAGTTGCCCTATTTCCACGTTTGAGCTGCTACAGCACTTTGTTCAGACCTTTGGCACTCTGATGTGTCCCTTACACCCTTGATCTTACCCTTGGCTTCCTAGATCTAACCCTCGACCCTCCAGATCTAAAGCATCGACACCTCTATCTTGGCATCGTCATGCCATACTAGACCTTAACCACCCCACAGCCTTCCCTAACCTACAACATGTTGCTAATCTTTGCCTCGGCCCTCCAAAATCTGCCCTTTCACAGGCCTGGAGTCAACCCAACTAGCCTACGTCCTTTCTGTGTATAGATCTGAGGGATCTCTGCCACTTTCCAACTGCAATTTACATGCAACAAAAAAACTAGGGCTTCAGCCCTTCTTCAATACTCAAAACAAACACTGGTTAGGTCTCCAACCTCCTCGACCTTGCCTTAGCAGACTATCGTTGCTCTCATTAGCTCCCCACCTTCTTTGGGTTAGCAACCTCTCTCTATGGATGATCTTGGCCCCATAGGACACACTTAGCACAAGAGGGCTACATCTCTCTTACACACGATGTGTCGTATGATACTCACCTTAGGCTCCTTATATACTTTTCCTTGGGCCACTTATGAAACCTTCTAGATCTAGGGTTTTTGCCTCTTTCACCCTTAGAATATTTAATTATTTCTCTTTTGGTCCTAAACCCATTGCTTGTGTCCAAAACCCCACTTTTGGGTAAATTGCCCAACAAACAACTTATTGGTGGGTTTTCCTCTCTCAGAAATACCTTCTGAGCTACCCAAAATTTAACAGGAACTGCATCAAGCGTTCCAAAGCTAGTGGTCAGCCTTAAACCACCACTGGTTGAGACCTCGAGTTCTCCCACCTCATTAGGTTTGTGGCCTTCCTTAAAAACCACCAATTCAAAGAGCACATCCAGCCATTAGTTGTCATGCATTTTTGTTGTACAACTCTCTTCTTAAACTCATTTACACCCCTTTGGACTAAGGGGGGGAATGTTGGACACCTAATCCACAAAGGGTTATGGTGTGGAATATGAATAGTTGGATAAGTCTAAGAGACCTCTTGGAATATGAAAACAAAGAGTCAAAAAATAATGTATTAATATGTACATCTTGTTAATAGAAAGCATTCCACATGTATCTTAATTTTGCCTATTACTTTGGCAAGAGTTTAACAAGAAAAAATGAAGAGTTAACAGGTGATCCCACAACTAGACTAGTGCCTATATTCAATTGAGCTACATAGTCAAAGAGGGAGAGCTCAATGATAGGACTTGAATGAAGAGGGTGGAACACTAAATATCCTCTCTGGGAAACCCTAGAGATCTCTTGTAGTAAGAGATTTAAGGTCAAAGGATGCATGCAACAAGTTCCCTTGATGGATCCTTGAATGACAAATTTTACATAACATGGCACAATAGAAACACTATCTTCCAAAAGTTGCATGCAAAATGGAAGAAAAATGACAATAAACTTACAACATTCAATCAAGAATCACTTTATCAATCCAAAGATAGTCTCTCCGTGCAAAAATATCCCTCCTAAGACAATGTGCTCTATTATTCATCAATAGCGACCAAGAGAAAAAGAAAAGAAGACTAGAGCGCACATGCTCAAGAGAGAAGAGAGGATTGTGTGATGATGAACAAGTGAAAGGGACTTCCCTCTATTGATATGAGGGCAACAAAGTCACTTTTCACTAATTTACAACAAAAAACCCTAAAAATTTGCTTGGAGCATTCATCCAGGCCTAAAAAAAACAAGTTGAGCTTAAGATAGTTTTACAAAATGATAAATATAAGAAATATGTCATAGATTCTCCGCACGTGTGAGGAAAGGCTCTCGAACATGACATCATCCTCCAAAAATGGGTGTTTCCATCAAGTGACAAATTGGGTCCAAGAGTGCCCCTTGCTGCTATTTGAAGCCCTAAAGTCCATCTCCATTACCTGGTAATTCATTGAGAACCCTTCCCAATGAGTATAACCACTGCACCCCCAATACAACATTGATGTCTGCAAGATCTACTACATAGAGGTCATCAGTGAATATGTAATTGTTTAGTGTCACACTTAAGCATGGAAACCTCTGTGTGCATGTAATGTTGTACCCATCAACCACCACAACACTAAAGCCCTCAAACTCTTTTGTGGTAATATTGTTGTGTGCCACCAAAGCTACATCAATGAAGTTGTGAGTTGCTCTGCCATTGACCAAAGATGTGATTTGTTGTCCCTGTATGCCCCCTGATCCTGAAGGTGTAATTTGTATGGACTCCAGAAAGATTGGCTATAGTACAATTCTTAATTCTCATACAAGGTCTCTCATCCCCTTAAATTTCTTCATGGGACTATTCCCCCTCTAAACTGCTTGGCTCACTGCTTGGTGCTAGCATTTTATCCTCTTCATCTTTGTTGTCTAACATCACCTCAATGGAGCGGACCTTTCCCTTGCCAATCATCTGTGACCTGGTTCCCATGGTTCGTTGCAAGTCAAACAAAGTTTCTTCCTTCTCAACTCACTCCAAATTTCGTCATCCAACATATCCTTCCCAACCCACTCCCTCTAAAATGGCTTTTTATCCCAGTTCTTCTGAGGGATGAGTGGTTTGGATCAAAATATAGTTTTAAGTGTTGCATCTTCCCTATCTAGAGTCCTAGTGATGGCATATTGTAAGGTGGTGGGTTTGAAGGCCTTGACCGACCCACGCAATGGCTCAGATAAACCCTTTGTGAAAAGTATGATTAGCCTCTGTTCACTTATCTCTGTCACCATAATAGTTACTCACTAAAATTCTGAAATGTAGGCATTTGATGCGCGGATCTACTTGATCTTTGCTAATTCCTTGAAGTGTATCTCCAAATCCTTCTTGTCAAAACAATCTATCAATCCTTGTGTGAATTCCATGTCAAAAGTAATGTTGGAATGTCCCAAGGTGACTGTTACTGCTCAAACTAGCAGGGGACCTAAGGAGAATCCCTACAAGGCAAATGCTAGGCCAAGGGCAACAGATGGAGTCTTAGCCCATTGTCACCTCAGCTAAGGCTCCCTTCAATTTACAGACTTCCACCGATGGGAAGAGACCCGATATGTATGGAGTCATTAATGAATGATAAGTCAATGGATATGAGTGACCCAGACCCTTTCCCCGAAGGTTTTGGAGGATGTAGCTTGCTTGCTTTCTAAGAAAGGTACTAATGTGCTTCTAGGGAAAGGAAGAGGATTTTGGGGGTTAGGTGTATGGGAATAGGCTTTGAAAGGAGTTCCTCACACCCTAAATCCTTCTTAGAATGGGTATCGCGAATGGTTCTTGAAGAATGGTCCTTTGAAGGAGCGGAATCACACGGGGCCAAGTGGACCCGATCTAGATTTATGAGGATGGTATGAAACAATCAATATGATATTCTTACCCTAGCCAAGGGGGAAGGATCAAAGAAAGTATTTCACTCGATGTTGCTTTTGTTGAAGAACCTAAGGCAATGAGGTTAATAAGATTCTTTTCACGATGATAACTATTTGTGAGGTACCTTTTTACTTTTTCTTATTAGCACAATCTTCTCTTGTTATTATTAGAGTGTGTTTTCTTACTTCATTAAATAGTTACCAAAACAAAAGAGACACGAACACAAGATGTCGGCTTTCTACCAAGGCTAAAACTAGCACAAATTCTTCTTATAGAGATTCCAATTGACGAATACCAAGACCATGACCCTTGACTTAGTTGGCCACTCCAAGACCAAGACACCAATCCTCTTCTTTGGCATTGCTAAGATCATCATCACTGTGGTTGCAACACCGAGGCCATTACTATTGCACCTTCACCGAGGTCATTACTATTGCACCTTCACCGAGGTCATTACTGCTGCACCATTGTTGCACCTTCACCGAGATCTTCACCATAACAACGAGATCTCAATTCTGAGACATGTATATATATAGGACAATGGCACCAAAATTCACCGAGATAATGACCTTGTAACTATGTCTTCATCAAGATCATGATTATATCTATACTAAGACCATGATTACATCTATGTCGAGATTATGACTGCATCCGGAATGCATGTTGAGACAGTGTATCACTGTGGGATCACCGAAATCCTCCTCATCACAAATATGCCGAGATTGCAAGGAGAGGTCTGAGCCTCACTGTGGGATCACCGAGATCCTATTCATCACAAATATGCCAAGACTGCAAGGAGACAGGTCTGAAGCCCTTTTTCTGTGGCATCTAAGGCTGCTTCTGTAATCACTGTATTGATAGGCCGAGACTGTGAGGAGGTCGAGACATCATCTCTATTGTACCCATCCGAAAAACACAGAGATGCTTGTCCGAATTCTCTACTTTCTGTGGTGACCCTAGCTGCATATAAATAGTGGTTTGCCTCTACACTTGAGCCGACATGTCATGCTGAATGGGTGTGTCTCCATATGTGAGCCTACTTGACTTCCTTTGTTATTGCTTGGAGGCCAACTTCTTCAAGAGGGATTGTGCTCATCTTTGGAGGGCTTCTAAACATTTCTATAGACATGTATACATTAAACATAGGCTCAAGAAGAGCTCTTCATACATGACATAAATTCTAGACTTTAAATGACAAATCTTATTATTCTAAAATCACTTGCTCATGAAACCCATGAAGCAAGTTTACAATAATAATTTTGTTCTCTTTATTACATTATTTACATCAGTCATAATTACATGTCATTATGAAGACCGAACCTAGTTACACTTTCTTCAACAACTTTGACCCTGGTAAGTTCTAGCCTTGGGGATGGCAGGGCAAGTTTTGGTCCCGGAGCTAGGGCTTCGTTTTTCTCCCAACTCCACCGTCGGAATGTCTTCCAATTTGGAGGAGGGCTAGAGGAAAGGCCAGTGCAAGAGGCCCTAGGAGATCAAACTTTTCCAGTGGCTAACTTGTCGGTAAATTGATGCCCTAGGCACCCCAATGTGGCTAGACTTGGGAGAAGGTGAAAGAATAAGAGTTTTCGTGCCCACCTTTGGTAGATCAGTGCCTTAATCCTTGGGAGAATGGAGTCTATGTTTATTATGTGTAAGATTTCTTGGTTCCCAATCAAGGAGGCCTCAAAATTACTTCACAAACCCTCTAGGTCAAGTGAAAGCAATCTTGTAGCGTTTATACTTCAAATGCACAAGAAGAGTGGCTTATCAAGGTCCGGTTTTACCCCTAGGAAATTTTGCTCACACTACATGGCCCAATACATGGAGATAACATTATAATAGAAACAATCCCACAATATTAAGCAATAATTTGCATGCAACAATTAGCCTTACAACAACGAAAATCCCATCCAACATATATGACAAAAGCAACATGACAATCAAAAATACTTACTTACATGCAATAGAGTATATCAAACCATTCACAAATGACAATAGAGAAGCTCCAAGAGAAGATGAACCAATAACCATACATCAAAATTCATCCATGAATGCTCCAATTCATCCTCTAGAAACGAGTGCGAAATTCTCTAAAGAAGAGAGAGATCCAATCCAAAGTGATAATGAGAAATGATCTTACCTCACTTGTGTTTATACACATCTAAGGAGCTTGAATTAGCCTCCTTGGCCCACATAAGCCCCAAAAATAATATAATGTGCTAATAATACAACCTTTTGGTGACAAGCCCACCAAACTAGTTCACAAATGAAAAAGTAAGCCTCTCAAGAGGTCAAATAATAATCAATGCATATCGTAAGGCCCTCTAAGAGGCCTAATGAGGTCCATGGGTGCCACAATGAAGAATAGGACCCTCAAAAGCAGTGGACAAGAGGTTGGCCCCTTGTAATAACCTGAGGTGCTCCAAATGACTGTGGGGGCACACAAGTGTCCAAATGGGTCTCCAAACAAATCGAAGATGCTTGTAGGTCGCCCTCAAGGGTTGGAATGATAATGTAGGAGATGCCACATCATCGTAGAAGTCCTGGATCATCTGCCAAGTGTATGGTGTTTATATGGGGCCAACTGCGCATGATGGATCAGGTGCATCCTCCTCGTCCACTAAGTGAACCATGAGTAATCTCTAAATGGTTGTCGGGATCCATGAAGTACAATCTGCTGCTGTGAAAACCCATGGCTCTCAACGCTCACCCTATATGTGCCAATGTGGCCCTCTAGAGGATTAGGACCCTGTATAAGGAGACCAAACCCCAAATGGAAACCATCTGCAATCCTGCATAAGATCCAATGCGTCCCCTAGGCTTCCAGTACAACAGGGCATTAAAGAAATCGAGCAAATGAGCTTACCTAATAATGGACCAGGCTTCATAATAGCATGCCCTTCCATAATGGGCTTCGGGATGTGCCAATGTCTCATAAACTCCCAATGGGATTAACCAAGTACCCTATTAGGTGGTTTTTGCTTCTAAAGGGGTTAATATAGTCAAGGTGCACCCATCAAAAGGTGGTGGCATGTGGTAGATATGTGAATGAGGTAGGGAATGAGAAGGGGCAGCTCCGGGTCACATGCTGCGGCACAAGGATAACTAATAAGAGGGAAGCCCATCCTTGGGTTCATAAGGTGTATAAGGGAGCAAACATGGTACATGAGGTGCCTCGACCTTGATTTTTCCACCCTTCTTTATATGCCTTTTGCCTTTTTATGATTTTCTTTGATTAACTGCTCGGGGCTCAAGGGGTTAGAGCATGATGTATAAGATATAGCGGTGAATTTCCCCCCTTTAAGGTGGGTTGGTTCATCGCCCACCAGGGGTTGGGACAATCAAGGATTCCTATATGATGAAGAAGGCTAATAGAACCTGTCGGAACCAGGGTGATGGCCATGATGATTAGGTAGAGCTCATGTATTAGCTTTTGCCCACGACGCCACGTGCTAAATGTTTTTGTCCCGGCCATCTTTTGCATTTTGTGGTACTTTTCCTGTTGAATGTGGCCATTTATGCTTTTAACTTTCTTTTTGGCTGCATCAACCTCTGAGCTTCATTCCAATCCACGACCCAAGGTGTGGGCAAGGGGAAGGGGCGAGCTGATCCTATGTGGGCCCGATGGAGGAATGTGGACCTAGGTGGGAGAAATGATGGATGGGGTAATAATGAATGGAAAGCAGGTAATATGAGCGGATAAGGGAGCAGGAACACACAACCAAAATCGGGGTTTCCTGTGAGATACCATCCCTGGAATCAAATGATCAGTAAAAGTGATCCCACGGGACTAGAATCCAAGGTTAATGCCTAAAAGGGGTCTAAGGGACAAAAGCATAGACCTAGCTCAATCTTTCCGCAGAATCCCTCCATTAATTCATACCTAGAAGTGTCCATGATAAGTAAACTACAATACGAAATTTCAAAATGACAAGGCATACCTTTAGATTCCGCAAACCCACCTTCAAACATATGATCATGGCAGATGGGCGAAGGACCACATGGCTAGCTCAGATGGCAAAGAAAATGGCACAATGAGCTAGTTGATGGCTACAAGGGGTTGTTGGTTGTCGGCTGAACACCATCTTGGAGAAAAAATTTCTCCTAGGGATATTACCCATAAAATGGTGGGTAACAGTGACCAATTTGTGGTACCACCATTCATTAGCGTCTCCTTTCAAATGGAAGGTAATGAATTTGATAGCCTTTGCTTCCAACAATGAGATAGGTTGGAAGTTGGTGTCTAACTTGTGTACCCAAGAACTTGTGAAGTACTTCAATGTGTTGAATTTTGTAGCTATGGTCGCTCTTCATAATTAATATTTTAGCCCTTGATGTATATGTAATAACAGATATAAGACATGTTCTTCATGCTTCTTTCAAAAGAGAAAATTTGAATTTTTAGCTCCTAATAAGGTCAAGTCGACCCTCCTTCAAGTCAAGTCAGCCCCAAGCATAAAGACACCCATTCGGCCAGCCAAAATCACTATATATTCAACTTCCCCCTCTTGGGCAATTCAGGGCACACAAGATAAAAGACATATTTTGGGCATCCAAAATGAAGAAGAAGAAGACAAGACGGACGAAGATATATCAAGTGTTCCCTATCTCTTGTTTGACCTCGCATGTGTGAAATTCTGATGCGGGAGCATCGTAAAACTCAATTAACCAAGGTCAATCCTTTTTACCAGAGGAGTTGGTTCCTCAAAGTGTGGATTTGGTTAGATTAGGAAAATTCTTGGTTTGCCATGTAATCTATTTGTTATTAGGAATTTGCTAAGAGAGGATTCAAGAGGTTCGAGAGGTTGTGTTTGAGGCCAAATTGGGCTATTCAATCCACTACTCATGGATCTATAAGGATGTCCACTTATGTATTTATTTATGCTTTGAATATAATAAATAACCAGTGTGTGTGGAGCGAGTGGAATTGAATTAATGCCAAACCAGTCCTTCAGCAATCTCATATATATTTGATTGAATGCGCTCTTATATATTATTAACATTACAGGGTACTATGTTGTGGCTAGGTTTTGTTTAAACCTCTGTAACCAAGACAAAGGTATTTACGTTCGTATAATACCCCTTGCATAATCTTATAGCAGAACTTTTAAGGATCTGAGATCAGAAACAGAGGTGCCACATCAAAGTAATAGTTTCATAAAATCCTGCAATAACAGCTTTAACTGGCTGTGATTGGAACACACATGCGGAGGAGCTAAGCACTTAGTCATTTTTCCCTTTCTGCAGAAGTTCGTCACCTGACAGGAGCCAGGAAACGTAATTGACTTTCCACCAACAAATATTCATCAAGAGACAGGGCCGAGGTGATGTGTCGGGATGACAAGGATCAGAATGATGTGGAGGAGCGGTGACATGGAGTGCGCCAGGATGAGGTAGAATCAGTGTATTGGACAATAGGGATTAAGTGGAAAAGGTAATGTGCGTTATTGAAAAGACTAAGAGAAGCATTGGGATGACAAGGAATGGGATGATGTGGAGGAGCGGTGACATGGAGTGCGCCAAGATGAGGTGGGCTCAATGTATTGGACAATAGTGATTAAGTGGAAAAGGTAATGTGCGTTATTGAAAAGGTTGAAGTCGAGGACCACTTAGACAGAGTTTGAGGGCGGCGATTTATGGAAATATTCACATCCCGAATCTGTCTCTCAAAAGAAAAGCCTTTGCACGTCATTTGTAAGAGTCGTGCGTGACGAGGACCTGGGCTAACATGGAAGCCATCTGATGTGTATAAGGCCAGGGTGATATGGAGTTCTCTCATCAATGCAAAAACTAACAAGGGGCCACAAAGGATTGCTAACTCCTCCTAGAGGTAAAAGGACTTACGCACGTTGATAAGTGTCGGGGATGACAGCTAACAGGGGCCGGGGACAACAGTTTACGAGAATAATTCCCCTTTCCCGAAGTTTGTCTCTCGAACGATCCCCTTTGTGCGCACCTTTGGGACAAGATGAGGTGATGTAAGCCCAAGCGGATGTAGCAACTAACCGATAAGGAGAGCATCGAAGTGATGTGTTAAAGTGTGGACCCATCTTCCCATGGGATTAATCACTATGGTCACAAACTCAGCGTATTACAAGAAGCGAGAGAAAAATCAAACTACCAGGAGCTTATAAAAGGGTGCCTGATATATAATAGATATGTGTGTTCAATCTTGGCGACTGTTAAAATAAGTATTCCACAGGGACACGTCCCCTAGGGTGGGGTGCATGCACCTCGGGCATTCCACAAACCCAGTATGGGGGGGACGCATGGGTAAACGTTTCCCCACATCCCCCTTTTGGGGAGACGCAAGGGGGAACATTTCCCTCATGTGGGGAACACGTCTCCCCAAAAGGGGGATGCCTAGAAGCACCCTTTTTGGGGGGGACGCCTAGAAGCACCCCTTTGAGTTTCAAGAACTTTCGGAGGGGGGAGATTAATATTCGAGCCTATGGCCCTATTATTGCTATGCAATTCATGGTAATGTTAAATTCTTAAAGTAAAAGTGACTTTTACTTGAATTTTTAACATTACCATGAAATGACTCAGGAATCAGGATGTTTGAGAGTGGTTTTGACCTCGTTGGATTTCATATGGAGAAAGTGGAATTTTAGATATCACTCAAATCCAGCAGACTCAACAATTTTTCAAGATTTCAGGATCGATAAAATTCCAACATTTCCACACAATTTTGTCATTTACAAGGGTATAGAAATAGTATTTAATGAAGAGCACCAAGCCCTTTATGTACCTTGATGTTAGTGGCATTAATTGTCGAACTCCTCTATCATGACCCTACTAAAAAGGTACCCATCACTCAAACAAAATCTTGACTTAACATGCTACTTTTTTTCTATTTTATTTTGATGCTTAGAGGATGATATTGATAACAAAGATCCCAATATAGGTAATGATTTTGACGATAAGTAGGTACTTGTTGTAGCATGATTTTTGCTTTTATGCTAGAGGCCATCTAGAGCATGTTTGTTGATGTATTCTTAGTTCAGAGATGGATTGTACTCAGTACTATTTTGGTTGTGTGCACCCTTAAATGCTATATAAATGAGAATTTTTGCTCATTTGTATATAAATGGTTTTGATTCATATGGATGCACATGAATATATATGTTTTTCTTTAAAATTTGAATATCTTAGGTGTTTTTGGTTGACTACTTTTTTGGTCCAGTTTTCTTACCGGTTCTGGTCCAGTTCCAACCAATTCTCGGTTCTAAGGGTTTTCTGGTTCAATCACTGATTCAGTTCTGATAACATTGGTATCTACTATAGTCTATTTTGCTTAGTACTAATTAGATTCTAGAATGATGAATGATAAATTTAATTTTTAAATCAATGTAAATTCTAGAATGATGAATATGGATCAATGTATTCAGTACTAAACCTCGTGGTGTATGGATGAATGATGAGTATGAATGACACATATACCAGTATGAACGATGAATATGGATAAATGTATTTCATTATTTAATTCAATTATGTGTGTATATATATATATATATATATATATGTTGGCTCCAAGGGCTATTTGACGGTGGATCTCGGTTGCAGTGGTTCTTTGAGGATTTTGGTTGATATTTCCCTTCCTCCCTTTGATCATATACATATGTAAACCCATTGAGGCTGCGGTGGTTTTGGAGTGACTTGAGCGTCTGAATTCATATTTTTGACCAGTACGCTCAGAATGAATTGAAGCTCTAGGCCTGCATCATTAGTGGTATCACTGTAGGATAACCTGCTCGTTTGAATTCTTTGGAATTGAAGAATAGTTTTATAGCAGTGATCTTCTAATTTGATTTTCATTACTAATTCAAGCCAAGGTATGCAAAGTTGTTATAATGGTGCGAATGTTATGGGATAGGATTGTTAGCTGTAGAGCATGGAAAATCCAAGCACATGTTTTGGAGCAGATTGAAACAAGTGAAGTGAAGTAGAAGGTGATGGTTGAGAAGCAAGACAACTGATACAGGTAGATTTGTAGCCAAAACTAGGAGATTGCAACAGTAATCAAGAAAAATTGGATGACAAGTAATTAGTTTTGTCTTCAACTAAGTTGGAAGTGTTGAAACAGGTGGCAGCAAAAAGAACAGTGTAACAGTTGCGGTCAAGAAGTTGTGACAGGAGAGGAAGAGAGGAAGTAAAGATTGTGGCAGGAAAAGTTTTAGCAAGGAATGTTGTAAGCATATTTCAGTTGGAGACTGGAAATAAGGGAACAGTGGAAGTTCTCACGAGAAGATGATTGTGAGCGCGCTGTAAAAGCCAAAGGAGAGCAAACGAGTATTCAGAAGGTTCTAGAGGAAAGAACCAGTAGTACCAAACGCCTAAGCTCAGTAGGAAGCTTGGTGAGGTATTAGTAGCAGGAACAGAGGCTTTTTACGAGAGAAGATTTAGTTGCAACTCACACTGGGCATGGAGAAGCTCATAAAAGAGAAGATGAAGATAAATAAAGACAGTCAAAGGAAAAGTTCAAGAGGAAACTCTTGAAATATGTAACTAGGTTCGGTGTTCATAATGACATATGTAATCATGATTTTATGTATTTGATGCAAAGAGAAAATAAATTTATTATTGAATTCTTTAGGCATGGGTTTCATGCTCAAGAGAAGTTTATTTATTGGGCAAGCACCCATTGAGTGCTTCTAGGGCTTGTCATTGAGTCATTTTCATGTATGGAAGACCCTTTTGGGCATGTTACATATTGTAAAAAAAAAATATTTGAGTCAAATATAGAGTTAAAGACCCTCCAAGTCCTTGTCATGGCGCAAAGATCAAGTCGGCCTTCACAAGTGGACGAGTCGGCCTAAAAGAAGCAATATGACCTAGTAGGAGACCTATATATAAGGGAGACTTTGTCCTCACTTAGAGCACTCACTCACTTCATATAAGTTCAATCAAGGAAGAGGAAAAGGTGCGAAGAAGAGAAGGACAAGAAGAGCAAAAATTTTGGACTGTTTTTGGGCTATTACTCTTCACAAGTCTGAAGAAATCAGGGCACCTATTGCAGTAGCAAAGACTGAGTTGCAGAAGTCGAGTTAGGGCATCAAGAAGTACACTTTGCAAGTTGAGTTCTCTAGGAGAGAGAATCAACTCAAGCGAAGAGGAAAGGAGGAAGAATCTACCATAATTTTCTCTTGTGCATGATCTAGGGTTTCTGCAGAAGAATCTATTAGAAGGTCGAAGTTGCAAAAGAATCTACTGGGAGGTTGAAGTTGCAAAAGAATCTAGGGGGTCGAAGTTGCAAAAATTGTTGAGGTCAAAGTTTCTAGAAGGAAATCTCATCAAGGAAAGGTTTGACTTGGGGTCTTGGAGGGGTCTTGGTCAAGGGTCATAGGTCTTGGAATTCGTCAATTGAAGTTATATAAGAAGCGAAGAATTCTTGTGGATTTTCCTCTCAAGTGAAGTTTTGGCCTTGGTTGATCTTCTATATCTTGTGTCCTCTTATCTTTTTGTTCTTTATGACTTGGTTAGTTGTTTGATGAAAATAACACTAAATATAATCAAGTGAAAGAAGAAGTAAATTAAGTTAAGTAAAAATACATCACAAGCAATTATCAAAGTAAGAGAAATCACCTATCTTATTGCCCCTAGATTTCTCAACATGGTATCAAAGCTAAGGTGACTACATCAAGGAAAGGAAACTTAAAGGAGGATACTCAAGAGTCGAAGCACAAGAAGATCATCAAGAGCATCAATCATCAAGAAGGACTAACCCTCTAATCATCTTGAAGAAAGTAATTAAGGAGAATCAAAGAAGACCTCAAAACCCTAGTTCATTCAAAGAGGGTTTTTCAATTGAAGCATTCTAGGGAAGCTTACACATTGAACAATCTTCATCCCAGAGAAAAGAAGACCTCAAGGACCCAACATCCACTCAATCAAAGAAAGACTCCACTTATGAAGTACCATGGAAAAGCCATCACATTCTACACTATTATCCGAGGAAGCAAGAAAAGGTGTCATCATCATCAAGGAATCAAGTTGATCTCCCTCTCTTTGAGTCAAGGATCACTTTTGAAGGAAGAGATATTCATCAAGAAGAAATATTCTATCATCAAACATCATCAAGAAAGGCATCAAGTTGAAGATATCATCATCAAAGAAGCATCTTCACTTGACAAGTAAGTATCTTTATATTTATGTCGGAATCTATCAAAATGATTTCAGTTTGCAAGGAAAACAACAAATTGCTTGGGTCATCAAATTTCCTTGCATGGAAAAAGAAGACAGATTTGATCCTCATAGAAAATGAAGTCATTGGACATGTTAAGGGTTTAATTGTCGAACCACCAAAGGAAGAAGCTCAAGCCCTAGCAAAGTATATGAAGGGAGAAATAAGGGCTCAAAGAATCTTTATAGAATCAATCAAGGATTCTCTCATCCCTTATGTAGCAAAATTGGAAAAATCAAAAGACATCTATGAAAAACTAGTAGAATTATTCTTTGTAAGCATTGCAGGAGAAGTAATATCTTTGAGAACCGAGCTATACAAGATGAAGGTATCAAAAAAAGAAGGAATAGTCTCATAATCTTCATAATGACATATGTAATCATGATTTTATGTATTTGATGCAAAGAGAAAATAAATTTATTATTGTTATTCTTGAGGCATGGGTTTCATGCTCAAGGGAAATTTATTTATAGGTCAAGCACCCATTGAGTGCTTCTAGGGCTTGTCATTGAGTCTACAAGTCAATTGAGTCATTGTCATGTATGGAAGACCCTTTTGGGCATGTTACATATTGTAAGAAAATATTATGAGTCAAATCTAGAGTCAAAGACCCTCCAAGACCTCGTCATGGTGCAAAGATCAAGTCGGCCTTCACAAGTGGACGAGTTGGCCTAAAAGAAGCAATTCAACCTAGTAGGAGACCTATATATAAAAGAGACTTCGATCTCGCTTAGAGCACTCACTCACTTCACGTAAGTTCAATCAAGGAAGAGGAAAAGGTGTGAAGAAGAGAAAGACAAGAAGAAAAAAAGAAGAGCAAATATTTGGACTATTTTTGGGCTCTTACTCTTCACACGTTCAAAGAAATCATGATACCTATTGCAGCAGCGAAAACCGGGTTGCAGAAGTTGAGTTAGGGCATCAAGAAGTACACTTTGCAAGCCGAGTTCGCTAGGAGAGAGAATCAACTCAAGTGAAAAGGAAAGGAGGAAGAATCTACCATAATTTTCTCTCGTGCAAGATGGTGGCCTGGGTGTAGGCGATATGGACAAACTCTCAAATCTGGCTGAAATTTCTTCAATATCGGCCCAAATTCCTCCTTCTCCACTTATCGGCGTATCAGTCATTTAAAGTTAAACTGACAGCATCATGATTTTCCTCCAGAACAGCAATTCTTGTTATAACCGCAATTTACTATACAGAGCCCTTATACTCTATCGGGACTATAATTCCAAAGGAATTATATTAAAACACTATCGGCCCTTTAAAAATGAGGAAACTGCGTTTTCCACGCAAAATACACAATCACGGGGATATTGTTCCAAAGGAACAAAATACACTATCATCACTTTGCATCAATGTCGCGGCTTATAAACAATCTTGGTGTAATTCCAAAGGAATTACACTATTGGCGCTTTATTTCAAAGACTTTGTATTAACTGCAATTAACACTATCGGCGGTTTATAATCGGGCTTTCAAACACTCTTACCTCTGATGTAATAACAAGTGCTCTCGGCAATCGCTATCAGCGACCTCCAATGCCCCTATACTTGGTTCCTTCTGCTCCGGCTTGCGATGTGATAATCCTCGCAGACCCGACACCCCTTTCCACCCTTCCCTATAATGTTTCGGGTCTGGATTGTCGGGGGTTTAGCAATCGGCGATTCCAAAGGGCTTTCCACTCCACTTGTGATTCTCCGATGCGATATCTGTTCGGACCCAACACGGATATGAACCAAATCTAATAGAATTTCAGGTCCAGGGATATGTTCCGATTAAGTGATTTTCGCGATTTCTCTGTGTAAAACAAAGTTTGCCCGCGGAACTCTATGCCACGATTTAAGAGCTTGCACTTGCCGATATGAAGGAAAAACAATCTTAAAGGCTCCAGCCTAAATATTCATGGGAAAGTAAGACCAATTTATCCATATTCAAACTCGGAAGAAAGCATTTGAACTAATACATGCATATAATTATCAATTAACAGAGAACTATCAATATAGATACACAAAGGGAGGTTTCTTCAAAGGATAATACTTCCGAGCACCACTCTAACTATGAGCCTCCCGTCATTTTATTTATACGCAATAGATAAAGCCTTTCTCGGCCATTATCCTTTACAAAAGCATGCTTTTACATGGAATGATTTAAAGCGTAAAGCTTTGTTACAACTTATCCATAAGCAATGATTTTAGCATGATTTATTCTTAATTCTATTCTTATTCTAAACTAGGAAAGCATGGAAATAGCTAGCTAAAGGACCCCATTCCCTTGCCTGTAGATTTTTTTGGATTTTTGGAATATGTTTGAAGACTTTTTCCCTCTAAGTCACATGCTTCTGCATCACAAGATCTAGGGTTTCTGTAGAAGAATCCACTGGGAGGTCGAAGTTGCAAAAGAATCTACTGGGAGGTCAAAGTTGCAAAAGAATCTACTGGGGGGGTCGAAGTTGCAGCAATTGTGGAGGTCAAAGTTGCTAGAAGGAAATCTTATCAAGGAAAGGTTTGACTTGGTCTTGGAAGGGTCTTGGTCAAGGGTCATAGGTCTTGGAATTGGTCAGTTGAAGTTCTATAAGAAGAAAAGAATTCTTGTGGGTTTTCCTTTCAAGTGGAGAGGTTTCAGCCCTGGTTGATCGCCTATATCTTGCGTCTTCTTGTCTTATTGTTCTTTATGGTTTGGTAGTTGTTTGATGAAAAGAACACTAAATATAATCAAGTGAAAGAAGAAGCTAATTAAATTATGTAAAAATACATCACAAGCAGTTATCAAAGTAAGAGAAATCACCTATCTTGCTGCCCCTAGATTTCTCAACAGAAACCATAGCAAGAAGAAAGAGGATGTCAGAACAGTCGGCAAGAAAGAGAAGAGAATGAGTGATGAAGAGTTTGGCAAAGAGATGGTTGAAATAAAGGCAGAACTCAGCAACCTGAAGAAGTTGCTACAAAAAGGAATCAGGGAAGAATTGAGACAAGGATTGTATGTAGGGAAAAAGTTCAAGTGGCCTGTCAAAGAGTTATTTGCTGAGAAGTTAATGGAGAGAGTGGAGAGAGAGGCAGCACTCGGGGCAGCTGAGTACAAGATGAGAAAATCCATTTGTGAACCAGAAAAAGGACCAATCCTTGGAGAAGAAGACAATGATGATGGAATAACGAGAAAGATGCTAGAGGCATCTTCAGAGACTTAAGGGTCTCATGGTTTTAATTTTAATTATTTGTGTGAATGTATATTTGCAGGTACCAAAGATGATGGATTTGAACAAATGTCAGAGATGGTGGAGAGAGCAGAAGTTATACAAAGACAGAACTTTGATTATGGAGAACAACAACTGTTAGCAGAGCTTGAAGATGAACAGAGAATTTTCACAAGAAAAGTGAATTTAGCAGTAGTTTATGGAGACGACATTGAAGAAAGTCATGGAGAAGTTCAGAGTGGAACTCTTCAAGTTTGTAGCAAGAAACTTAGAGGTATACTTAATTGGTTTCATTTTCTTTTGCTAAGTGTATATTTAATCATTTTTAGGGAGTTTTGTCAAATTTTGGAACCAATTGGAGACTGGGTAGAGAGGATCAAACATATGTTTTGCAAAATTGTGTATCAAGACAATGCAAAGATAGTGAAGGAGTTGGTCCGAGGAACTTAGCTCAAGGTATTTCAGGAAGCTCAGAGGAGACTATAAGAAGTCAAGGACACGAAGACAGTCAAGAACCTGTTACGGAAGAAGAGGCATCAATGTCTCGTACACGTTAAAAGTACAGAAGGATATCTTGTGAGTACAATTATGAGGAAGCCAAAACAGACCAAAGTAGTGATAAGAATGATGCAGGACAGGAAGTTATCCTACAAAACAATGATAATGATGTTCAGTACGTCCAGGAAATTGCAAAAGATGGAGAAGGAGCTCATGTGTATGAAGAAACAAGTAACTATACATTTGTTGAGAATTATCAGAAAAGAGCACAAGACATATTTGAAGCTGAGGAAACGATGACTGAGGACGAGAAGTGGTACTCAGAAGCAATGTCTAAGGATTTTAGTGCAGGACCAGAATTGCTAGAAGATGTGTTAGAACAGCCTGGAAGTAAAGTTGGAGATATTGAGGTAATGGATTTAACTTTGGCAAATTCCATTTTGTTAAATGAATGTAAATATGTGTTAACAGAGTGTAGACAAAGTATTGTTTTTGAAGACATCAATAGGGTTCTAAGAAAGAATACTTTCCAAGAGAAAAAGATGGAAACTAAAAGACTGGTTGAGTTTGAAGAAATATCAAATCAGCATAAGGATTTCGTAAACAAAGGATGGAGTAATCCTTTGAAACAAGCCAGAAAACAAATGGATCCTTGCGGTGGAGTTTTCTAGGAGCTAGATACCTTGAAGATTTGTAAGCGAAGTGGGAGAAAACTCTTTTAACACCCACACATCACATGTTGACGACTAAATGGAAGAAATTGCTTCAAGGTGACAAGAGCTATGATAATCAGTATGATTTCTAGTTTGATAAAGAACATAATGTTTTACAAGTTGACAGATATCAAAGAGACAGGTTGAATACAGCAGGACACAAGCAGAATTACTTGAAGGCAGTCAGAAGAAATTTGATAGAAGTAAAGGTATGAAGGAAATCATCAGGCTTGGAAATGAATTAAATTCCAGGAATGTGAGATAGTTGATAGAGGAGCGCACCAATGCAACTATGGAAGAAAAGATAACAGTGAAAGGAAATGACAATTTTATTGTGTCATGTGCATATCAGCAGCATAAATTTCTAAAGAACTTGAAGGAAGAGATGAATGCAAAGTACAATTTGATTCTGAATTTTAAAATTTTAAATGTTGATTGTATTTTGTAGAATATTTTTGGAGACGTGTTTACTTGTGTAGATAAAGATAAGCCAAGAGGTCTTAAGTATGGAGACAATCCAAAAGATGAAGCTTGGAATGATAGAATAAGATTTCCTACAACTCTTACATTTGATTTCGCTGAAACAAAGAAAGAGTGCTGAAATACAAAGTTGCAGTCTGTAACCAGATTTTTTCATTAGATCAACGAGGAAGTGGAAATCAGGGCATTGCCAGCGACGGTAAAAAGGCAATTGAATGCAGCATGAATACAACGAATTATTGGCAAAATTTTGAATTTATTGCAGTAAAAAGGAAGCATATGGAGGTCTGTTTCTATGAAAAGATCCCACTTGAGACAATGAATATGTGGCCAGCAGAAACAGAAGAGGAATTAAAGGAAGCATTTTGGAGACAACAGATGATGATAGAAATACAAAACAGAGCAGCTGACAGTGGATGCATGGAACAGGATTTTGAATATTTTGAAACCTTAAGGAATCATTGGTGTAAGTTCCAAATGTTTTCACAAGGAGTGATGTGTCCAATTCAAGGAGGCAGCAGTCAACAGAGAGCAAACGTGAAAGGAGTAGGATCGAGGATAAAGACTCTCAAGTGGATAAGCAGCAACAATCACTACATCTATGAGCAAATGGTTGATAATGGAAACAAGAGCAGAGAGACTGCACAAAAGAAAAATCAGGTTTGGGATCCTGGATGGTTGCAAGCAGTAACAAAGCAACAGAATAGTAAAACAAATGGCAAGCTACAGCATAAAATTTGGGATCCAGGAGGACTTCTGCAGCAAAAGACTCGTGATCAGGAGACCATGAAAAAATTGTTCTTTGGGAGTATGACGCAGAAGTACCGTAAAACTCAATTGACCAAGAAGTTCAATCCTTTATACCAGAGAAGTTTGTTCCTCAAAGTGTGGACTTGGTTGAATTAGGAAAATTCTTTGTTTGCCATGTAATCTATTTATTATTAGGGATTTGCTAAGAGAGGATTGAAGAGGTTCGAGAGGTTGTGTTTGAAACCAGATTGGGCTATTCGATCCACTATTCATGGATATGGAAGGACGCCCACTTATGTATTATTTATGCTTTGAATATAATAAAATAAGCAGTGTGTGGAGCGAATGGAATTGAATTAATGCCAAACCAGTCCTTCTGCAATCTCATATATATTTGTTTGAATGCGCACTTGTATATTATTAACATTGCAAGGCACTGTGTTGCGGTGAAGTTTTGTTTAAATCCCTGTAACCAAGACAGGTATTTACATTCGTATAATAACCCTTGCATAATCTTATGGTGGAACCCTTAACAGAGGCGCCACATCAAAGTATCTGAATGGAAGCGTCTGTGAATAGAAACATTTAAATAATTGTCTTCCGGATTCATCACATAATTAAAACCAGCATAGATCCATCTTAAGTACGGATCTAACATGAGCTGAGAGGGATCAAATTTCTTCACGTGCAAACTTCTTTCAAGTGCAAAATACAATGTGTTATTTTTCATTGTTTAAATTGTATTTTTGAATGCTAAATAGAGTATATATAGGACCAAATAAATGTTTTAACCATAAATACTTAAATTGTTAATGATATATACATAATTATTTTAAAATGATATATAATATATACGTAATTTACATTAAAATATATTTACATCAAAATATTAAATTAAAATATTGTTTATTATTAATATATTTTTAAGTATATGTCAATATTAATTCTATTAAAATATTTTATTGATAACCCACATTGAATTTTTTATATACAACATTAAAATATGTTTTAATTTAACAATTTTTTTCTATATTTAGATATTAATATATATATGATATTGACATTAAATTAGTTAACATCTTACTCATACATTTTTCTACTTCTATTCTTTTTTTATTATAGCCGACATTATTTTTCTATTTCGAATATAATTTATATTTTTTATTTTTTATTTTTTATTTTTTATTTTTATTTTTTATTTTTATTTTAAAGGGGACGGACAGACAGACTTACACATCCCCTCATACTAGGCTATAGAATGAGCCTCTCGGCTCAATAATTGAAGACATGTTTCAAACCATCTAGTGTGGCTCATCATCAAGACGAAATAGATGAAGACTCAAGAGATTATGATCTGACAAGGGTATAAAAGAACTAGGTGGAACGTAAGGTAAAAAGAAGCCAAACAAAAAAGAGATTAGCTGTTAGAAAATAGATAATAACGGCAAGAAAAATAATAATAAAATATTCCAAATACTTCTACAAAATCAATAATTATAATAAGTCAAATTATAAAATAAATAGAAAAATAAAAATTATTATGAGGAGATCAAGGGTAAGTAAATTAGGAGTAAATAGATAATTACATAATAATCCAACTTTATATAATATATATATATATATATATATATATATATATATATCCTACGGAAAACCGAAGGAATAATTGTTGAAAAGTAGGTTTGGGTTTAGGCCAGAAGTCCAACAATCAAGCTGAAGCATATGGACTCCATTATTTTCAATCCCGAAGGAATAATTGTTGAAAAGTAGGTTTGGGGTTTAGGCCAGAAGTCCAACAATCACGTTGAGGCATATGGACTCTATTTGGGTCTCTTACTAGCTCATCGAAGAGGAATAAGAGAAATCTCAATTTTGGGTGACTCCTTCCTTGTTATTCGACACCTGAGAATGAACACCTCTCCAAAAGACAATGTGCTAAATTTGATGCTTCATCGAGTCAAAGGCATTCTTCAATCCTTCTCGAGTTCCCACTCCTTCCATATTCTTAGGAATCTAAATGTGGATGCTAACCTAATTGCCAATAAGGCTTGCCTATTAGACAAAGGAAAAACTGAAGTACATGGGACCACTAGCTATTTCACAATTCCTTAATGTTAGCCATGAAGAGTTCCAATTCCTCTTCCCCTTATTATTGCGCTCTCCCTACCCTAGACTCCATGAATAATCGCTCTCAAATCAAGGTATTATGCTCATGCTCCTCCTTCAATTCTTGTTCCTCTCTCTTACACCTCAAGCCTCGCATCATTGTTAAAATTCCTCCATGATGGATCTGCCTCCTATGATGACGTTATGGATGATTCGCCGCCACAACATGGCATCCAACTGGCTCGACTTGCATCCAAGCATGCTAATCTCGTCTACTTCCTCTCAGATCAAGGCTCACATTAGGCGAATTCAAGAGTAACTGCTACGACATTCCTTAACCAACGTGTTGCTTTTACTAACTTCAGGAACAACAAGATCGTTAATTCATACGATTCTCAGGCCAAGCGAGGAAGGAGTCCCATCATGCTGCAATATGATGATGGTGATGCCTTAGGACCCTGGAAGACCAGCGTTAAAATTCCATCCTTGCCTACATCTTTTGAAAGGAAAATGGAATAAATCGGTTAGTGCCAGTGTAATTTGCTAACCCTCGTGGCCTGGGAAGAAATTGGTCTTAGTGTGAAGCTACTATGGGCTTGGGCTGCTTTGGCTTCCTCTTTGGTGTTCCACGGCTGGTCTGTTTGTGGCGTGAACCTCAGTTTACTTTCAAGAGTGCCCAAACTAGAAGTTCGAATGGCCCAAGGTCTCACGTAAAGGTAATTTTCTTCAGTTAATTCTCTGGTTTCCAAGGCTTTTTTGGCATAGTGCCTCCTCTACTGTTGTGTCAAAGTGCGCTCTCTTGAGCAACAAGGAAACTGGGTTATTTTGCAAGGTATATAGTGCTCCTCTCTTGTGTTCGTCAATTTCAATGGCTTCGAGACTCTTGGAACGTTGTCCGCAACACTCCAGTGGTGGGGCAAGGAGGGAGGTCACAAATTTAAATATCGACGAGAGCAGCAATGCTCCGAGGAGAATGCAGAGCTCAAAGCTTAAATTTATGACCTACAGGTAATGCTTATATAACAGAGCTGGTCGGTAAACAACACTCTGGACACCATTGATAGTCAACAGTAAAGGATCTTGCAACTAGAGGATGAAGTAGAGGCTCTAATAAGTATTTTTGTTGCTCTACAACTGAAAAATACTAAACCGAGCAATCCTCCAAAACAAATGACTCCACAAGAAATGGCTTGGGACATCGATCTGAATCATCTAGGGGATCCTCCTTTCTATGCTAATTAAGTTATGACTGGGTTCTAATGCATCTTACTTTTGTCTCAATTTCGTTGAGTATACTCTACTAGGATAATAAAAGTACATATAATCCATGTAGTTGTTGATGTTATCTGGTTGTGGCCAGAGCCTCCATATGTCAGTCATGAAGATCAGACTTTCAAGTGTAACGTAAATTTTTTGGGTATCTGTCACGACCAAGCACAAACTTAATGAAAATAGTACTCATTCTTGTTATAAAAAAATGATATAAAACAATAATATTATTATTATTGTATTAATTTATTTGTTATTAATCATAGTATTACTTTTTAATTATTTTTAATCCTAATTTTGAAACCTTTTTTCCTTAGTATATATATATATAAACATTTATATAATTGGATTACAATTTAATTATCTATTTACTCCTAATTTACTTTACCCTAATCTCCTTATTATAATTCTTATTTATTTCTATTTATTTTTATTAATTTGACTTATTATAATTATGGACTTTTAAAAATTATTTGGAATATTTTATTATTATTTTTCTAGCCGTTAATATCTATTTTCTAACGGCTAATCTCTTTTTTGTTTGTTTTCTTTTTACCTTACATTCAGCCTCTTCATCTATTTCGTCATGATGATGAACCACATTAGATGGTTTGAAACGCGTCAGCAATTATTTTAGTTATGTGATGAATCCAGAAGACAATTATCTAAATACACATCAAAATAATAGCCTCGTAAAATCTTGCATTAAGAGCTTGAATGGGCCATGATCGGAACACGCAGGTGGAGGAGCTAAGCACTTAGTCATTTTTCCCTTTCGGCAAAAGTATGTCACCTAACAGGAGCCGAGAGACGGAATCGACTTTCTGTCAACAAATATTCGTCAAGAGACAAGCCCGGGGTGATGTGTCCAAGGAGTTCTTCCCCGAAAGAATTGCAAGCAAAGCGTTGGGATGACAACGACCGGGAGGATGTGGAGGAGCGGTGACATGGAGAGCGTCAGGATGAGGTGGACTCAGCATATTGGACAATAGGGATTAAGTGGAAAAGGTAATGAGCATTATTGAAAAGGTTGAATCTGAGGACCATTTAGACACCCCGGAATCCGTCTCCCAAAAGAAAAGCCTTTGCGCATCGTTTGTAAGAGCCAAGGTGACGAGGACCCAGGCTGACGTGGAAGCCAGTTGACAATGTATGAGGCCAGGGTGATATGGAGTTCTCTCATTTGATGCAAAGACTAACAAGGGCCCCATGAAGGATTACTGACTCCTCCCGAAGGTGAAAGGACTAATGCATGCTAATAAGAACTGGGGACGACAGCTAACGGGAGTTGAGAACGACAGTGGATGAGAATAATTCCCATTTCAAGGAGTCTGTCTCCCAAAGGATCCACTCTATGCGAACTTTTGGTACAAGTCGGGGTGTCATAAGCCGGGCCAGACATGGTAGTTGACCAATGAGGAGAGCGCCAATGTGATGTGTGCACATGTGATGTGTTAAAGTGTGGACCCATCTTCCCCTGGGATTAATCGTTGTGGTCACGAACTTGATCATATTACAAGAAGCGAGAGAAAAATAAAAGTGTCAAGAGCTTATAAAAGGGCACCCAATATACAATAGATATGTGTGCTCAATCTCGGCAACTGTTAAATGAAAGGATTTGAGTTTTGATACAAGGTAAGGCCCTCCTTTTTCATTTTAGCCTATATATATATATATATATATATATATATATATATATAGGTTGGCTCTTGGGGCTATTTGATGAAGGATCTCGACTGGGGCTATTTGATGAAGAATTTTGGGTGATATTTCCCTTCCCCCCTTTTGATCATATACATATATAAACCCATTGAGGCTGCAGTGGTTTTGGAATGGACTTGAGGGTCTGAATTTAGATTTTTGACTAGTATGCTTAGAGTGAATTGAAGCTCTAGGCCTGCATCAATTTCCGAGAGTTTTCTGGGTAGAAGGTCCGAGTTTTTTTGGGCAGCAAGTCCAAACTCTTCTAGGTAGCAAGGCCAAGTTTCTAGGTGAGAAAAGAGGGCCAAATTTCACCCTAGGCAAATAAGACATGGCCAAATTGGATGGGCAGCATTGTGACTTGACAAAAAGGCATCTTGACCAGGTTTGACCAGAATTGTATCACTGGTCATTTTGACTTTATTCTTAATAGAAGAATCTAGATGTATCTCTATTGAACTGAATAATTTCTCTAAGGAAAAGGTTGTTGGGTTTTCCCCCACGTGGGTTTTTCCAAGGTAAATTCTTGTGCCTCTTGTTTGGTTGTCTTTTTATGATCATCTTAGCATTTTGCTTCTACAGTTGAGATCTTTTGTGTAATGGCTTAATGATGGATGAAAACTATGAAAAAGATTAAAATCATTAGACGTAATTATCAGTTTAGAAGGCATATGAAAAATCAACATGATTTAAGAGCTTGGGTGAAAGAGCGGCCTTAAAAGAAGCCAGTCTACTTCAAGTTATCCTCTAGGCTTATTCTGTAATTAGCCCTAGAAACCCTAGTTCTATTCTGATTGTAAAAAAGGACAAGAAACATTCTATAAGAAGCCTTGATCTTCCCGGTTGCTCATGTTCACCTTTGTGACCTATGATCCATGTCCTGAAAGAAAAGCCTCTTTTGTATCCAAGCTAAAGTAGTAAAGGGTCGAAGCCCTAATTTAATCTCAGAAGAACCAAGTGACCTCCAAAAGGCCAAAGTTTCATTTTGTGTTGAAAAATAATACCCCTTCATATGAAGTTGAGATTCTCTTAAAATTGGCAACTAGGGCCAAACTCCATGTGGGTCACCTTATTTATGGCAGCTGATATTTTTCCAAGATTCCTCTCATCGAGAGGTGTAGGATTGATCTAAAGATCATCCGATTTTGACGAGTATTTATGGAGATATGAATTTATTTCTAATTACTTGACAAATTGTCAAGGTCAGCCAGCAATTAAGTGTGTGGCACACATGCCCAGCGTTGCATAAAAAAAGAGAAGAGGTTGAGTCATTATCTCATCTCATCTCATCATCTCTTCTTCTCTCTCACTCTCCTTTCTTGTTTGGGTTAACAAAGGAGCAACTAGGGAAAAGAAGAAGGGCACAGCCATAAGAGGAGGACACAGCAAGAGGAGGAGACAGCAAAAGGAAGGGACGCAAGTCTGTTTAGGATGCACCCAGGGCAACGTACACCAGCGTGAAGCCTACTTTGACTGTGGCCTTGTGTGGGGAGTCTCCCTCAAGCAAGCCACAATTCAGAACAACTGTTTGGAGGGTTGAACTAACCACAAAGTGACCAGCGTAAATCTGGTTACGGCTGACCGCAGGGCTGCCTGAACATTGACCAGATTTGACCATGTTTCTTGAGTTGTTTCGGGCTTCCTTCATCTCCGTTGAAGGCTGGGTTGACTAAGGTTGATCCTAGATTATTGTGAATCATTTGATCCACTTTGCAAGTGCTGGTTAGGGCATCTTTTACTGCTGTCATAAAAATTACAGATCTGATATATTGTACTATTTCTCTCTCTGTTGAACTATTGAAGATTAAAGAAGGATTGATCAAAGGATTTCCCCGCATTGGGGTTTGTCCCTGGCTAGCTGCCACATCTGGTGTCTCTTGTCTTGGCTTGTTTTCTGTCGATCTTTTAATGTTCTATCTGCACTTTACTTTATGTTTATGTGATTGTTAAATAGTGGCTAATAAGAAGATTTGAAGTAAACTGCTCTAAGCATAGAACATACCATAATTTAAAATGGTATCAGAGGTGAGGTGAAGACAAAGCCCAAGTAAGAGCAAGAGCACGAGCAATCACCAAAGGTTGTTGAAGCAATCCTAAGACTTCATGGGATCCTCATCACACTTCCCCGCTAAAGACAAGCTCCGTGAGAAGTCTAACTATCACGAATGGAAGATGTCTCTCGATCTGACATTAAAAGAGCAGGAAGTGTTGGACCATGTGAGAGGCAGAATTGTCAAGCCTCCATCAAATGCATCCGTTGCTGCTAGGAACAAGCGGACCAGGGGAGAAGTCAAAGCAAAGAAGATCATCCGGGACTCTATCAACAAGTGCCTAGTGGCCTATGTTTCCGAGCTGACCACCTCCAAGGAAATCTACGATAGACTGGTGAGTTTATTTAAAGTTAATGATGCAAATCAAGTTTTGTTTCTCATAAATAAATTGAAGGAAATTAAGAAGGGAAAATATGAGAGTATGCAAGCATATTTCTTAAGGATCACCGAGATTAAGAATGATCTCCTATCAATTGGGGAAGTAGTTCCTGACAGGGAAATGACTATCACAACTCTCGGAGGGCTCCCATCTGAATGGTATATATTCAGAACCACTCTTCTCAACAATAATGTAATTCCTGGATTTGAGGAATTGATGGCGAGATGCATTCAAGAAGAAACAAGGATGGAAGAGCAGGAAATGCTTGCACTTAGAGGCAATCCTTCTGCTTTCTCCTCTCATGCTAAAAGGAGAAACTATCCCAGGGCTAAATCCAAAGGAAAGGCCGGACCGAAGGGTGGAAGAAAAGGACGATGTTACAATTGCAACAAAATGGGCCACTATGTGAGGGAGTGCCCTGATAAAAGGGACTCACATCATGACGATGATCAAAATCACTCCTGTGGCAATCAAAGGAATGGCAGGTTCAATGGCAAAAGGAACGTCGGAAATCATGGAAGAGGTCAACCCTCCAAGAAGGCAAGAAACTGCAGGTATGAATCTAATGTTGTTAACAATAAGCAAGATGAATATTATCTACCAACAGCCCACTCTACTACTACTCCCCCAGACTCGCTGGGAAATTGACTTATTGATAGTGGTGCCTCAAGACACTTCACTAATTACAAAGAAGCTCTCTCTAATCTGATAGAGAAGAAGACCAACCTGGAAATTCTTCTTGGGGACAACTCCAAATATACCATGAAAGGCGTAGGGAATGTCACTCTTCAATTGAATCAGGGTAATACAATTCATTTGCAAGAAGTCCTATATGTACCTGATCTCAAAAACAACCTGGTGTCCATTTTCGCAATGGAAGACAAAGGCTACAAGGTGGCCTTCATCAATGGCAAGGTATGTGTATGGAAAAAGAATTTTAAAGATGCTTTCACTCTTGGGTTTCGAATTGATTAATTATATCAGGTTGGAGGAAGTCTATTGGGTGTCATGTCTTGTGACACATCTCTTCAATCCAAACTATGGCATCGAAGGTTTGCTCACCTTCGTTATAAAGCTCTACCCGATGTGAGAAAAATGGTGACCAGGATGCCCGAGTTCAAATTAGAGCAAGAAGGTGTATGTCTGGGATGTGCCGAAGGAAAGCTCGAAAGGGGACCATTCCCCTCAAGCCAAAGCAAGACCTCCGATATATATTGCAGTTGGTTCACTCAGACATATCTGGTATGATGCCTGTGAACTCCTTGGGAGGATATTTATATTACCTCACTTCCACAGATGATTATTCTCGCAAGACTTGGATATATTTCTTGAAAAAGGATGAATTGTTCTCCTGGTTTCGTCACTTCAAAGCCTTGATCGAGAATTAAACCGAAAAGAAGATCAAGATCTTAAGGACTGATAATGGAACTGAGTATGAATCTAATGAGTTCCATGACTTTTGCAAAGAAGCTGGCATTAAGAGGGTGACTACAACACCATATACTCTTGAGCAAAATGATGTGGCGGAAAGGAAGAATCGTATGATTGTGGAAGCTGTTCGTGCTATGTTCCATGATCAAAAACTTCTGAAGTTTCTATCGGCTGACGCTGTGAATACCGTCGTATATGTACAAAACTGATGCCCTCATCAAGCTTCGGGTACCAAGACTCCCGAAGAGATGTTCACTGGTAAGAAACCTGACATATCTCATTTTAGAATTTTTGGAAGTCTTGTATATTTTCATGTGCCGAAAGAGAAAAGGAATAAATTGGGTGCATCTGGAAAGAAAGGAATCTTCGTGGGCTATAGCGAAAACACTAAGGACTATATTTATGTGGTTGGTCAAAGGGAAGTCAAGATTAGCCATGATCTCAATTTTGACGAAGATATGGCTCTTAGCAAAGTTGACAATCTTCCTACTCTAAGGGAATCTAAAGAAGCCGACACCAGGAAACTGGACGAAAAGGAAAATGAGATGATGCCCAATGTGGAAGAACCTATGGATCCTATTGATCCCCCTCCACAAGAGCCTTCCTCTTCTAGGAAGAGGCCTTCATGGCTCAAGGGGGCACTTGATGATGCCGAAAGACACATTGCATCCAGAGGGACATTTTGTGAAAGTAAGAAGCTGGCCAGGTATCAAGGATACTTGACCATCATGAGCACGATCATCCAAAATGAGCCTTCAGCATATGCAGAAGTTGTCAAGCATCAAATCTGGAAGGGATGCTATGGCTAAGGAATATGAGTCCATCATGAAAAACGATGTCTGGGATGTGGTCCCCAGACCCCGGGACAAAGCAGTTGTCACTTCAAAATGGCTTTACAAGATAAAGCATGGAGCTTATGGAAGTGCTGAAAAGTACAAGGCTCGTTTTGTCGCTTGTCACTTCTCTCAGAAGGAAGGCATAGACTATGATGAGATATTTGCACCTGTTGCTCGATACACCACCATCCACTCGATCATAGCCCTGGCTACTTCGCAAGGATGGAAACTACATCAAATGGATGTCAAGACTGCATTCTTGCACGGTTCAATCAAAGAGGAAGTCTATGTGGAACAACCCGAAGGATTTGAGATTCATGACCGGGAATCTTACGTGCGGGTTGAAGAATGCCCTCTATGGGTTGAAGCAAGCACCCTGAGTGTGGTATGAGAGGATCGACAGCTACTTGATGAACCTGGGATTCACTAGGAGTGAAGTCGACCCTAACCTTTACTTTAAGGTTGAAGATGACAAACCTCTCATAATGGTGTTGTACGTTGACGACCTCTTTCTGACAAGTGCAGACCCTCTCATTCACAAATGTAAGAGGGAGTTGGCTCTTGAGTTTGAGATGGACCTAGGACTGGTGCACTATTTCCTAGGACTGGAAGTCTGGCAGAAACTAGGGGAGATTTCGCTATGTCAAGGAAAATATGTGGTGAAGATATTGGAGAGATTCGGTATGGTGGACTGCAAGCCCGTGACTACCCCGATGGAGCTTGACTTCAAGAAGTTAAGCGGTAGTGTTGTCAGACCTGTTTTACAAAATGCTACCGAGTATCGTCAACTCATCGGAGCATTGATGTTCTTGGTGAACTCCCGTCCGGATATATGTTTTGCAATCAACACATTGAGTCAACATATGGTTGAGCCTCACCACGCACATTGGATTGGTGCCAAGAATCTGTTGAGATATCTTCGAGGCACAATCACTCATGGGTTGAGATACACTGCCGGAGATGTGAGACTACATGGATATACCGATGTTGATTGGGCAAGAAGTGTGGTGGATCGAAAGAGCGTTTTTGGGTTTTGTTTCTCTTTGAGATTTGCCTTGATATCCTGGATGAGCCGGAAGCAGAAGTAGGTGGCTTTGAGCACCGCTGAGGCAGAGTACATTGCTGCTAGTATGGCCTCTTGTGAGGCAGTCTAGTTGCGGAAGCTCTTCAGTGAGTTGTTTGGATTTACATTGGATACTACTATGATCCTGTGTGCCAACCAGAGCGGGATTTGTTTATCAAAGAATCCCGTATTTCATGATCGCTCCAGGCATATCAATATCAGGTACCACTATATCTAGGATATGGTGTAGCGGGAAGAAATAAGGCTCCAACATATCGGTACAGATGAGCAAGTCGCCGACATTTTGACAAAGCCCATGGGAAAGGTCAAATTCTTGACTTTCCGAGAACGACTTGGTGCCGTTCAGAGACCCTCTTATGAGGGTCGTGTATGATGCATACATTGAGCTCTAGGAGCTCCAGGGGGACGTGGGGTACTTCTTGGAGCGACATACAACCACAAGGCAACTCACCCTCCCCTAGTGGTGCACTATGTACAGGGTGAAAGGTTCAACCTTCCCCTATGATACCCCATGACGACTTTGGGACATGATGATTAGTTCTCCTGTGGGACAAGATGATTAGTTCTCCTGTCGAGGCATCCTACCCATGCAGTCTGGGACTCATGGTAAGTACCTCTCATCTGATCAATGAGTAGGGAAATGGGGTTAGGGACCATTAATAGTCCTATCGATGAACGCATCGTTGTATCTACCGTACTCCCTATGCTAGGATGACCTCCATTGATCTAGGATCAGTGATACTGATCTGGGATCAGTGACAGTGGTATGACACGCTTTGAGACTGACTTCGAGTCAGTGGAGGATGGTATGATAAATCCTCTATCATTTCTTCTTCTTCATAGTTCAGCAGAGCAGAGAAGAGCAGAGCAGGGCGAGCAGTGCAGGGCAGTGCATTTGATGGCAGAGATAATACCGACGGTCTAACAGATCAACATATGGAGTTCTCCCTAGTTGAGAGGAAGTGTTAAAATTGGCGACTAGGGCCAAACTCTATGTGGGTCACCTTATTTATGGCAGCTGATATTTTTCCTAGATTCCTCTCATCGAGAGGTGTTGGATTGATCTAAAGATCATCTGATTCCGACGAGTATTTATGGAGATATGAATTTATTTCTAATTACTTGACAAATTGTCAAGGTCAGCCAGCAGTTAAGTTGACAAATTGTCAAGGTCAGCCAGCAGTTAAGTGTGTGGCACACATGCCCAGCTTCACATATAAATAGAGGAGAGGTTGAGTCATTATCTCATCTCATCTCATCTCATCTCATCATCTCTTCTTCTCTCTCACTCTCCTTTCTTGTTTGGGTTAACAAAGGAGCAGCTAGGGAAAAGAAGAAGGACACAGCCATAAGAGGAAGACGCAGCAAAAGGAAGGGACGCAGGTCTGTTTAGGGTGCAACCATGGCAGCGTAGACCAGCGTGAAGCCTCCTTTGACTGCGGCCTTGTGTGGGGAGCCTCCCTCAAGCAAGCTGCAATTCAGATCAGCTGTTTAGAGGGCTGAACTAACCATGATGTGACCAGTGTAAATCTGGTTACGACTGACCACAGGGCTGCCTGAACGTTGACCAGATTAGACCATGTTTCTTGAGCTGTTTCGGGCTGTCCTTCATCTCCGTTGAAGGCTGGGTTGACTAAGGTTGATCCTGATTCCTAGATTATTTGTGAATCATTTGATCCACTTTGCAAGTGAATCATTTGATCATAAAATTTACAGATCTGATATATTGTACTATTTCTCTCTCTGCTGAACTATTGAAGATTAAATAAAAATTGATCAAAGGATTTCCCCACATTGAGGTTTGTCCCTGGCTAGCCACCACATCCGGTATCTCTTGTCTTGGCTTGTTTTCTGTCGATCTTTTAATGTTCTCTCTGCACTTTACTTTATGTTTATGTGATTGCTAAACAGTGGCTAATAAGAAGATTTGAAGTAAACTGCTCTAAGCATAGAACATATAACAATATGGCTAAAAGAAAAGACCATGATCCATTCAGAGAAGGCCGAAGCATACTTGGAGAGGGTCGAAGTCTTAGTCGATGTTGAAGATAGGTCGAAAGGCCTCAGTCTGTCTCAGTAGACCAAAGAAGACGCACAGACTGTTACAGAGGGCTGAGAAGGCCTCAGGGTCTGTTGCAGTAGGCCGAGACCAAGGTTTCTCAGAAAGTGACCTGAAAGAATCTGAAATATCTCGACTGAAGAAAAACCAGCAAAGTTGTCTCTTGTGCATGAGATATACTAAAGTTTGTTTTAATCCTTGGTTTGTGGAAGACATTGTACATAGGAGAAGGGTCGATGCTTTAATATCAATAGCAAGGTTGAAGTGTTACCTGTAACTCATCATTAGTTCTCTTTGAAGATTTGTTCTAGGATTGACATCAAGGAATACTATTTAATCCATAGTTTGAAAGACTCTGTTGCATAAGCAAATTACAATGATGGGATATTCAAGGAAGCCTATATATCTATAAAAAGGACCAACAAAGCTATAAGTCTGTTTGACGCCTGGAATGCAAACTATCTATTAAAATTTAAAACTCAATTTACTCGCAGTAATTTCAGGATCAAAGATTTTATTTTGGCAACATTCTTATAGAGGAAATGATCACTCAATAGCATTGTCAATGAATAGGCTTGATTGAAAAGTCTGTATCAAAGTTGTTTCACGAAAGACTAAACACTGGCTGTAATCTACTTCTCAGTCAGATCATAAGTCTGTGGTAAAGATCTGATCTGTTGCATTAAAACAGTTATGAAGGAATCCTTGAAGAAAGACAGGAATAATAGCTAGGAATCTTGAGGAAGTTCTTTCTCCTACAAGTTCAGTGATGAGATTCACAAATGACCTTCAATCCTGCTCATATTGTTAGATACACCTCTAATCTGTAGCTTGAAAAATTATCTTGATATTTCAAGAAGTAATGACGGCATAACAATTCGGATTGCAGCTCAAAGCAACACAAGGCCAGTTTGTAGGCATCACATATGTTGAATGTTTGAAGTACATAACAAACCTGTGTTTTTCTTTGAAGATGTTGCATTGTATGTTCAAAAGCAAGACATTGTTTTATAGCTACAAGCTCTTAAAGTGTTGATGCCATTTGTTGTCATAAAGGCCCTGGAAGATGCATTGCATTTGCTGCTAATATTGACTGCTGATACTAGGGTATTTAGGTTCAAAAGGATGGGACCTATTTTGCTCAATCCTAGAGTCTATTCCTTGCACTCCAAGGTAGTCAATATTTGGAATAAGGATCACTGTCATGGAGCAAGTTCGTGGATGCTACCTTCACTTTTGACTGATAAGCTTACAATGACGAAGAGGTCGATTTCCTCTTCAAGATTGGAGACCGAAATCATTTTGAGAAAAATGAGTCACTCGCAGAACTAGAAGTGTTCTTATTATGATGAAGTATAGGCTACTTGAATTAAAAGGATCAAAATCAAAGTTTAGCTGAGAATACATGGTCGCTAGAATATCATAGACAGTAATGAATCAATAACCAGGTATGTTATGGGTTTGTCATATTTTTCTTGATAAAGACTACTCATTGGAAGATCCCTGATCTTGACACATTTCACTGACATCGAGATGGAACATCCTTTGATTGATGACATAATGAATTTCATCATATATGTTGAACATTTGTCTATGGAAGATGAAACTTTGTAGATAACAAAGTCTGGTGCACCTTCAAAAGATGATAATGAAAATTCTAGGGTTTGTAAACCCTAGCAAACTAGAAGGCCCAAGGGTTTATGGATAAAACCCAAGATCTGGACCTAGATTAATGTTTCCGCTGAAAGAAGAAAACCTTGTTGAAAATGTGATAGGGTCAGTCTTCATAATTGTCATTGTAGTATTGTACTTGTATAATATGTATTTTATGTAAAAAAAATAGTAATAATAATATTATTATTTTCTAGCATGTTCTTCATGACCCTCGTAAAAGAAGTAAATTTGAATTTTCATAAGCATCATTTTGCCCCTCCAATCTGCCAAGTCGGCCTGCCCAAGATACGTGTCTCTTCACCTAAACGAACAAACTATATAGTATAAATAGAGCCAATTCGTCTCCATCAAAAACACATTTTGTAGCATCTTTTCTGAGGCATGAGAGTGAGCTTTCTGAGGCACAAAACTAAGATTCATAAGGCACATATATCCAAGATTCCTAAGGCATATATCCAAGATTTCAGAGGCAAAATATAGGGTGATATCTGAGGCAACATACTACTGTGAAAAAGGCACTATACTCCTGTAAAAATACAAGCCATTTGAGTCCATGTACTTTTGTGAAATGCCAGCTTTTGAGGCAGTTTATTTATGAGATGATGCAAGCTTCCTCTAGCACTTCGTTTTGTGATGATGTGAGCTTCCTGTAGCACTTCGTTTTGTGATGATGCGAGCTTCCTGTAGCACTTCATTCTGTGATGATGCGAGCTTCCTATAGCACTTCCTTCTGTAATGCTGCAAGCTTTCTGTGGCAACATACTCATGTGGTATATGAGCTCATAAATCTGTGATTGGTTGACTATCTTCTAGAGAAGAACATGGAAATGTTTGGAGGGTTGACTTGGCACTAAGTAATTGGTCTACTGGTTAGTTCATTTATGACTTGGATTTCTCTTAATGACAAAGGTTCTATAAGGAAAGGATTGATGGGTTTTTCCCTAGCCTCTGGCCTAAATTTTGGTGTCTTTTGTCTCTTGTGCACTATGATCTCTATTTGAAAAACTAGATTGTTAATGTGTAATTGCTTGATGACATAACAGAATGTAAATGCTAAGAGAAAATATATATATCAGTCATAAGTAATTACCATGATAAGAAATTGCAAAGCTTGTGTGACAAGCGAACTTTCCCAGAATCGGTGATTTGGGCTGAGAGATGTTGTACTAGATGAGATCTGAGCTCAGAGGGAGCAAGCAGATCAACAGGTTTAAAGTATACCTTGATTGTGTCGAAGGGAAGTTAGTGATGACTTCCAAATGGATCTACAAGATCTAGCATGCAACAGATGGCAGCATAGACAAGTACAACGCCAGGCTTAAAGTTAGAAGGTTCTCCTAGAAAGTAGGAGAGGATCATGAAAAGACATCTGCTCCAATTGCCAAGACCACCTAAAGGCTTTGAGGAAAAGTCTCTTGATTGCAAATAGGAGAATGTACATCAGAATTGGATTGATGGATCAAGGTTGATCCTATATGATTTGTTTCTGACAGAAGAAAAAAACGCATGTGTCATAGGGAGCAACATTAACAAAAAGATTTGCCTCCATAATATAGGGAGCAGTCAAGGCTTCCTCAAGAAGCCTTGCTTTAGCTTTAACGGGAGTTGACCTCTATGTTTGAGATGGACCAAGATTTGATGTATTACCTCCTTGATCAAAAGAAGCATACTATTGAGATCCCTCGGAGATTTTTGGGATGATGGACTGTCAAAGAGATTGTCAAGCTAGATAGTTGATATGCTACAATAAGTAGAAAGTTGCAATGGCAAAGGGAGCAGCCAAGATTGTTGGAAAATCCATAGAGATGGCAATTAAATGATCTTCCTCTTTAATGACATTAACTTGTGATGTTCTCATTATTAGTATTAGATCTCTTAATTATCTTTTCTTATCATCAAGATTAATGCCAAACAACAAATAGATGAGAACACAAGATATAGGCACACTGCCAAGGAAAAGCCCCCCTCGAGGGGAAAACCCAATCACAAATTCTTCCTTCAATAGATTCAAGATGAGACGACCAAGACCCTTATATAATAAAGACTCGAGACTACCTCCATCCATCAAGTCAACCTTGTCATTTTTCTTCATACTTTGATCATATTGCAATGATACTAAACTTATCATTGTAGCACCGAGTTTACGTTACACAAATTTATCACTGGAGCTGATCTGAAACAGAGATTGCATGTAGATTGTGATAGGTACCAAGACCTTCTTGTACCCTGTCTGAGCTCCTGTAACAATTTTTTTCTGATTTTGGGTCTGAACCTCCTTACAGCAATAGCATCAAAACTTCCTTTTGGAGTTGGCACTGAACCCTCATTACTATAATTACACCAAGATAGTGATTGCACCGTGAATGTGGTATGGTAGCATTGAAACTGTGGTAGACTGACCCCAATCCGCATTCCCTAGTTGCGATAGTACCAAGAGTATGTCTTTCTGTTATATAAAGCAAAGTTGTATCTTTACCAAAAATATTAACATTGTGCCATTACCAAAAATGCCATGAATCCATCCTGAAAAAGATCCAAACCTGTTATTTCACAGAAACTTTTACAAGCTCATTCTTTGGAATGATCCAACTTCTTTCTCCTTCATTCTGGGTGTCTTTAATATGCTCACTGTAATCTTCAAACCGCCCTTCCTCATTCCTCAAACTGCCTTTGACCATAGCCATAGCTCTGAAGCCATGTTGGAAAATCCTTAGAGATGGCAATTAAATGATTTTCCTCTTTAATGACATTAACTTGTGATGTTCTCATTATTACTATTAGATCTCTTAATTATCTTTTCTTATCATCAAGATTAATGTCAAAGAGCAAATAGAAGAGAACACAAAACATAGGCACATTGTCAGGGCAAAACCCCCCTCGAAGGGAAAACCCAGTCACAAATTCTTCCTTCAGTAGATTCAAGATGAGACGACCAATACCCTTACAAACTAAAGACTCAAGACTACCTCCATCCATCAAGTCAATCTTGTCATTCTTCTTCATACTTTGATCTTTTTGCAATGATACTAAACTTATCATCATAGTAACACGGGTACCGCTCCCATGCATTAGAGAGAAAGTACCCCACACTCTCACGCTCCTGGGAGCTTAGGAACTAGTAGGAAACGTTCCAAAATCATCGAGAGCTTCAATGGGTACTTTGGAGCTTTTTGGGAGCTTCAGTACAACAGATTTTGACGTTTCGTGTACCTAATTTGAGCAAATTTTGTTAAAATTGGAAACTAGGGCCAAAATCCATGTGGGTCATCTTATTAATGGAAGTTGATATTTTTCTTGGATCCCTCTCATTGAGAGGTATAGGATTGATCTAAAGATCATCCAATTCCGATAAGTATTCATGGAGATATGAATTTATTTGTGTTATGGGACAATTTGTCAAGGTCGGCCAACAACCAAATAAACCCCACTTGTGCTCAACATTTTGGTAAAAATAGAGGTGGCCTTCAAGTCATTTCAACACACTTGGGATCTCTTCCTCTCTACTTGTCTTTGGGTTTTAGTAGGAGGAGAGATCCTAAGGGATAACGTTGCCCTAATCCAGAGGGCAAAAGCCAGAACTATCGGAACTGTCGAGAAAAGCCGGAACTGTCGAGAATTGTCGGAACTACTAGAACTGCCAGGAATAGCCAGAACCACTGGGAAAAGCCGAAACTGCCGGGAATAGCCGGAATAGCCAGAACTGCCAGAACTACCAGGAATAGCCGAAATTTCCGAAACTACTGGAACAACCGAGAAAGCTGACACAGAGGGCAAAAGCTGGAACTACCAGGAATTGTCGGAACTGCCGGAAAAAACCGAAACTGTCGGAACTGTCGGGAATAGCCGGAATTGCTGGAAATGTTGGGAACTGCCGGAATTGCCAAAACTGTTGGAACTGTCGGGAATTGCCAGAACAGAGGGGAAAGCTGACGCAGAGGGCAGAAGTCGGAACTGTCGGGAACAGCGAGAATTGCAGGAATTGTCAGAAACAGTTGGAATTGCCGGAACTGCCAGGAACTTCCGAAACTGCCGGAATTGTCGGGAACAACCAGAACTATCGGAACAGCCAGAGCATCTGTCTCCGAAGGAGAGCAGCATGCAAGGGATAGCTAACTAACATTGGAACAGTTGTATGGTACTTAGCAACAAATACACCAAGCATGCAATGTTACAGCTAGCATGCAAGGGACAACTAGCATGCAACAGCAAGCATGCTAAGGACAACAAGCATGCTAGGGACAACAAGCAAGCAAGGGACAAAAAGCAAGCAAGGTGTAGCCAACACATAGGTCAGTATGGCAACATGGTGTAGCAATGGCACATAATGCAGTACAGTGATGGGTACAGTCATGATTAATGAAGCGTGATGAGATTCAGCATAGTGATGATGGGTGCAGCATGGTGCAGCGCGGTGAAGTGCAGCATGATGACAAAATGTAGCACAACGATAGGTGAAGGAGGCACCTTGGAGAATCAGTTGAAGCAGCATGTCTTCAACTGATCTCATGTATCATCTTCTTAGAGATGATCTATGCTCTTATCTAGATAAGTCAAAGTGTTGACTTCTGTTGTAACGTACTATCTCTCTCTCTCTCTGTGCTGAACTATTGAAGAACATATAAGAAGAATTGATCAAGGGTTTCCCCACATTGGGGTTTGTCCCTAGCTAGCACCACATCTTGTGTCCTCTTGTTCTTGGCTTGTCTTCTGCAATTTATGTTTATGTTCTATTTGCAGTTTACTTTAATGCTGATGTGATTGCTAATCTGAAAAAGATATTGAGCTAACTGTGAAAATTGAAATAAATTGCTCTAAGCATAGAACATACCTAAAATTTAACATGGTATTAGAGCTGAGGTGAAGACAATGCCCAAGCAAGAGTGAAAGAGCAATCACCAAAGAGAGTTGGGAAAGGAAAAAAGGATCAGTGGATTCCTCATCCCTCTTCAAATTCACCGAGGGTGAAGTCGAAGCAGAGAATATGATCAGAATAGCGCAGCAGAAGTTTCTGATGGCCTACCTAAAGATCACTGCAATGGGAAGTCCGGATCTACGGGTGGAAGGAAAGGCAGATGCCTTGGTTGTAATAAGCTCGGCCATTATGTAAAGAAGTGTCTGAATGGCAAAAACACATCTCTTGATGAAGATAACAATCATTCCAGGGACATCTTCAATGATCAAAGGAATGACAGGTAATGCAGGTCATCAAGGAAATGGCCGACTCTTCAAAGAAAGCAAGGAACCCCAGGTATGAAGAATCAAATGTTGTTTTTGATAGGATAAAGAAGTGTTATCTTGTATTGGCCCTCTCTTTCAGATTCTTTAAGAATCTGGCTTATTGATTGTAGTGATTCAAGGCACTTCATCGGATAGTAGGGAGCACTCTCTAATTTGGTAGAGATGGAAACAATCGTGGGATTATACTTGGAGCTAATTCCACCTATCCCAGAAAGGGTGTAGGGAATGTTACCCCTCAATTGAATGAGGGTAACTCGATTCATTTACAGAATCTCTTTTATGTACCTAATCACAAGAAGAACCTGGTGTCCATTTCGGCAATGGAAGTCAAAGGTTACAGGGTGGCACTCATCGATGGAAAGGTACATGTTAAAAAATAGAAATTTCAAAGATGCTTTTTCTCATGGGTTCAGGGTTGGCAATTTGTATCAAGTTGCAGGATGGTCCATTGGGGATCGTGTCAATTGACACATAGCATCGGAGGTCTGTGAGTCAGATGGTGACAGGGATGCCTAAATTCAAAAAGAGCATGAAAGTACATGTCTGAGATGTACCGAAGGAAAATCTTACAAGGGGACCATTCCCCTCATGTAGCAAGTCCACAGGTTTGGAACAACCCGAGGGGTTTGAGATTCATGATTAGGAATCTCACATATGCAGGCAGAAGAAAGCCCTCTATGGCTTGAAGCAAAATTCCCCGAACGTAGTATGAGAGGATTGATAGCTGTCGGATGAAGCTGAGATTTACTAAGAGTGAAACTGATCCAAATCATTGTTTGAAGGTTGTGGATGATAGACCTCTCATACCAGCGCCTTCTGAGGACGACCTATTTCAAACAGGCGCAGGCCCTCTCACTTGCAGAAGTAAGAGGGAGTTGGATTCCAGATGTAGAATGGTAAACTGCAAGCTTGTGACTACCTCGAGGATCTTAACTTTCAAAAGTTATATGGTGATGATGCCGAACCAGATTTGGTAAATGCCTCTGAGTTTCATAAACTCATTTGCATTGATGTTCTTGGTGAACTTCCGTCCGAACATATGTTTCGCAATTAGCATGGTGATCTCATATTTGGTTGAGCTCACTGGATTGGTGCTAAGAATCTTCTGAGATATCTTCAAGGCACAATCTCTCATGGATTGAGATACACTGTCGGAAATATGAAACTGCATGATTATTTGAATGTTGACTAGGCAAGCAGTGTAGAGGATCACTAGGGCACTTCTCAGTGCTGGTTATCTTTGGATTCTGCTTCAATATCATGGATGAGCAGGAAGCAGAAGTCGGTTGCTATAAGCACTGCTGAGACCGAATACATAGCTATGAGTATGATCTTGTGTGAAGCTGCATGGTTGCAGAAGCTCTTAAGTGAGCTATTTGTACACATGATGAATACCACTGTGATTCTCTGTGACAACCAAAGGGGGGATTTGATTATTCGATGATTGCTCCAATAGATAGACATCAGATACTGCCTTATCTGAGATATAGTAAGTCGATGATCGAGGAGGTTCCATCGCATTGAGACTGATGTACAGGTCACAGACATTTTGTCAAAGCCCCGGGGAAACGTCAAATCTCTGACTTTCCCAAACAACTTGGAGTCATTGAGAGACCTTCTTATAAGGGTCTTGAATGTTGCATGCATTGAGCTCTGGGAGCTCTAGGGGGCTTGGGGTACTTACTGGAGCAACATACGACAACAGGGCGACTCACCCTCCCTTGGTGGTGCACTATGTACAGGATGTCAGGTTCAACCTTCCCCTGTGATACCCAGTGGCGACTGTGGAACAGGATGATTAGTTCTCCTGTGGGCTAGGATGATTAGTTCTCCCGTGGCAACTGTGGAACAGGATGATTAGTTCTCCTATGGCCCAGGATGATTAGTTCTTCCATGGCAACTATGAAACAGGATGATTAGTTCTCCTGTGAGTCTGGATGATTAGTTCTCCCGTGGCGACTGTGGAACAGGATGATTAGTTCTCTCGTGGCAACTGTGGAACAGGATGATTAGTTCTCCTGTGGGCCGAGATGATTAGTTCTCTCGTGGCAACTGTGGAACAGGATGATTAGTTCTCTTATGGGCCGGGATGATTAGTTCTCTCGTGGAAACTGTGAAACAGGATGATTAGTTCTCCTGTGGGCCGGGATGATTAGTTCTCCCGTGGCGACTGTGGGGCAGGATGATTCGTTCTCCTGTGGACAAGATGATTAGTTCTCCTGTCGAGGCATCCTACCCATGCAAGTCTGGGACTCATGGGAAGTACCTCTCATCTTATCAATGAGCAGGGAAATGGGGTTCGGGACCATAGTAGTACTATCGATGGACACATCGATGTATCTACCATATTCCCTATGCAAGGATGACCTACATTGATCTGGGATCAATAAAACTGATATGGGATCAGTATGAGTGGTTTGAGACACTCTCTTGTGATATTGATCTGGGATCAATAAAACTGACTTCGGGCCAGTAAGAATGATGTGACACAATCTCTTCAGATGAAACTGACTTTGGGTCAGTATAGAATGGTATGAGACATTCTCGATCAATTCTTTTTCTTCATGGTTCAGCAGAGCAAAGTAGAGCTCAACAGCGCAGAGCAGTGCAGGACACTGATGGCAGAGATAGTATAGTCGGACATATGGATCAGCGGATGGAGTTCTCCCTAGTTGAGAGGGAGTGTTATAATTGGCAACTAGGACCAAAATCCATGTGGGTCATCTTATTAATGGAAGCTGATATTTTTCTTGGATCCCTCTCATCAAGAGGTGTAGGATTGATCTAAAGATCATCCGATTCTGATAAGTATTCATGGAGATATGAATTTATTTGTGTTTATGGGACAATTCGTCAAGGTCGGCCCAAAACCAAAAAACCCCACTTGTGCTCAACGTTTTAGTATAAATAGAGGTGGCCTTCAAGTCATTTCAACACACTTGGGATCTCTTCCTCTCTACTTGTCTTTGGGTTTTAGTAGGAGGAGAGATCCTAAGAGATAACGTTGCCCTAATCCAGAGGGCAAAAGCCAGAATTGTCGGAACTGTCGAGAAAAGCCGGAACTGTCGGAACTGTCGGGAATAGCCGAAATTGCCGGAACTGCCAGAACTGTCGAGAATAGCCGGAACTGCCGGGAAAAGCCGGAACTGCTGAGAATAGCTGGAACTGCCAAAACTGCAGGAGCTACAGGGAATAGCCAGAATTGCCGAAACTACCAGGAAAAGCCAGAACTACCAGGAATAGCCAGAATTGCTGGAACTACTGGAACTGTTGGGAACAGCCGGAATTGTCGAAACCAGTGTGGAAAAAGTCCCGAAAAATCGGGATTTATTCCTCAAAATCCGATTTTTTGGGCTAAACGATTATATCGGCCAATTTTTTGGCGATTTTTTCAAAAACGAAAAAATCGCGATATAAGCGAATTAATCCCGATTTAATCGGGTGTCGATTGAAAAAATCGCCTTGCATTATGAACACGTGGATAAAAACCCGGAAATCGTTCATTTCGGTTCATTTTCATTTCTCGCTGTCTGTTTTGGTTGTTCCGCGCTGTGGACTCGTGGAGAATCAAGGGTTTCAAAATTCAAGCTTTCAACTTTTCAGTTTGCATTTGCCGCAAGCCTCAAGGTATGCTCATTGCTCAGACTTCAGTGACGGTTGACCAGTCTTCAAAGTTCAGATTTAGAAATCCAAATTCCGTTACCTGTAGGGCCTAGGCTGTTAAAACTTAAAAGTTACGTATTATCATATTATGTAAACAGTAATATCATTATGATTAATATATAATATATATTTAATATTACATATGGCTAGCCGCTATGCGCATTGTGGGTAGCGGACGCCGGAAAGCCATTAACCAAATTCCAAATTTGTTATAAACTTATATGACATATGTATTGTCACTTTCAAGTTTCGATAACTAATTCAGCAAGACATAATGCTCATGAGAGTCTAGACATAACAATGAGTAAATCTATGCATAGTTGAATCGTGGAAGATTGAATCATAATAATGATGTGAAATCTGAACAATTTTTATTATACCATATGTTCTGTTAATATAAGATATGGCAGCCAATCTTAGGTTATCGTATGGAATATGAGTACAGGGAACCAACTGTAAATTAACAGTAGGGCAATGTTTCTGTCACCACTCACCAGCAAGTGGATACCGATACATACTTCCAATAATGCCTTTTACAGCAAATATTGTGACCTTCAAAACGTATTCATTGAGATAATAATAATATTAGTGAATTGGTAATTATCATAAAAATAATCATTGCACTCACATATACTGTTATAAATAATAAATATTATTTATTTTTATATATTTCCAAGCCCAGTCATATGACTCATATCCTATTCAAAATCTTCTAAAAAGCTACCGTATCCATGTCTGTCCCTGTATCTGTAATAAAAAGTTAAAAACAATATAGCTGTTAGCATATAATTTATAATAATAAATATAAATATATATGGCTTAAGTGTTCACTGTTCGGTGGGTCTAAAAATTTTTAAAATTAAAAAATTAAAATCACTGTAAATTTGTAATTTAAATTTTAAATTTACTAATTTGTTTCTAAATTCTGAGTGCAATACAAATTAATAATTATATTTTGTTGATTTGGATTTGTTTCAATTTTTTTTCTGCCCAGGTTTAAACTTTAAATTCAAGCTCAAAGTTTAAAACAAAATGCCGAGGATTTTGGATTCTATGTGGGAGTTTGGTGAGCCTGATGCTACACCCGAAACTGGGGGGGTCAATAGAATGTATTTGACTAGCAAGTTGTGTGGCAAGCATATGTCAGTAGGCATCAACAGATTAAAATTCCATTTGGGGCAAATTCCGGGGCAAAATGTTGAACTTTGCAAAAACACAACTCCAGAAATCATCCGACGGGCCATTCAATCATTGATGGATAAAGAGGAGGGAAAAGACACCAGGGCAGCAATAACAAAACAACTTGTAGGGGGCTCAAGAGTGGGGGGAATTGAGAGTGGCAATGCTTCTACAGCAGCATCACCTTCCTCACCCATGGGTACTCATCCTTCTATCTCATCTTTTTTTGTTCCTAGAACAACAACTGGTTCACAACCTAGGATCAGATCATCAATGAAAAAAAAGGAAAAGGCAGAAGCTGACAGGTTGGTCAGTAGGTGTCTTCTATGGAGTGATGTTCCTTTCAACATTGCCAAGACAAACCCATTCTACCAGCCTATGTTTGATGTTGTTGTTGTCGTTGGCCCAGGGTACAAAGCCCCCACCTTTGCAGAATTGAGAGGGCCTCTTCTTCAAGATGAAAAGACTGAGTGCACTGCTAGATTGGCAGAGTTTAGGGCATCATGGAGCACACTGGATGCACAGTCATGTCAGATGGTTGGACTGACCAGAAGGGTAGGACCCTTCTTAACTTCTTGGTTAGTTGTCCCAAGGGGACAATGTTTATGAAATCTGTTGATGCATCTGCACACATTAAATATGCACGTACATTATGTGAGTTGCTGGACATCTTCATTCAGGAAGTAGGGCCAAGCAATGTTGTCCAAGTCATAACGGGCAACGCTGCAAATTATGTTGCAGCTGGCAAGATGCTTATGGAGAGGTATCCTAACTTGTTTTGGACACCTTGTGCTGCTCATTGCATTGACTTGATGTTGGAGGATATAGGTAAGATTCCTACTGAGGGATATTGTTGAATCATCCAAGAGCATAACAAAATTTATATATAATCATTCATCTGTACTTAGCTTGATGAGAAGATTCACCAACAACAAAGAGTTGGTGCGGCCTGCCATTACACGATTTGCCACTACTTTCATATCTCTTCAGTCTCTGTTGAATTCTATGTGGGAGGTGAAGAGCATGTTTCTCTCAGCGGATTGGCGTTCTTTATCTATTAGTCGCAAACCGGAGGGAGAGGGCATATGCAGACTAGTTTCATATGATCAGAGTTTTTGGGCAGGAGTAGAGGAGGTGTGTGCCATTTCAGAACCTTTGGTAAAGGTTCTTCGATTGGTTGATGGAGACAAGCCCGCAATGGGCTACTTGTATGAGGCCATGGATAGGGCCAAAGAAGCCATCTATGCTTATTATGCAGATAAGGGAGACGAGGGGTTAGAGAAACAACAGGTCATATGGAGAGTGATTGATCAGCGATGGAACAATACCCTCCATCGCTCCATTCATGCTGCAGGTGTCTACCTCAACCCTGCGTTTTCTTATGCTTGTGGTTTCAGATTTGATGCCGAGGTGATGGATGGATTCTTCAGTTGTGTCGAGAGGATGGTGTCATCTAAGGAAGAACGTGAAGAGATTTCTAAAGAAATGGAGGTCTATAGGATGGGAGGCGGAACATTTGGATTTAACATGGCTATTAAGAATAGGACGACCAAAATGCCAGGTAAGCTTCAATTTGTTTCAAACTTTCAAGTTTAGAATTTCAATGTTTTTTTTTTATGTTTCTCATTTTTCTTCTAACTTGTAGATGCTTGGAGGACTAGCTATGGTGCCAGAGTACCCCATATCCAAAAGCTTGCCATTCGAGTGCTCAGCCAAACATGCAGTTCCTCTGGGTGTGAGCGCAACTAGAGTGTATTTGACAAAATACACTCCAAAAAGCGCAACAGGTAAAAACTAAAAAGATTTCAAATTAAATTTTTTGAATTCGTTTGATTAATTTTAATATTTAAATTTTCTAAGTACTAATTTACAATCTATGACCCTAATACAAATTGGAGTCCCAACGCCTCAATGACATGGTCTACGTCTACTACAATCTTCGATTGTGGGTGAGACAGCTTCAGAAACCTACTGATGTGGAAGCCATCTCATTGGACAATATTGATACCACCGCTTCATGGAGAGTCGAGACTGAGAGGCCGATCTTGGACTCGATCCCGGATTGGTTAGGTGTGGATCTAGAGGATGTAGCAGTTGCAGAGGAGGGAGAGCCAGAGATAGAGGAGGAGGAGGCGGAGCAACATCAGGGTCAGGAGGCAGTAGCAGAGCTGGATGAGGATGCTGAGGAGGTGACACCATCTAGGATGGGCAGTAGCAGCAGCATAGCACAAAGGCCACCTCTTCCATCCGCTTCTAGAGGACGACTGAGTCCATTTGATTTTGTATCCCCAAGGGCAGGGTCTTCTTCCTCTAGAGGAAAAGGCAAAGCCATTCCCTATTCCCGTAAAAGGGGAAGAGGATCTCAGTGACTGATTAGTGATTACTTGATGACTTTTAGATGACTCATGATGTACATTTATTATATTTTTTGTTGATATTTTGACTCTTGAGAGTTGAGACTCAGACAGGACACAAAATTCAGGAGTTGATTCACTATTTTGATATGTGATGTAGCACTAGACTTCATATACATATTATATATTAGCTTTCTTTACATGTTTATGTGGAAATGCATTTATTTGATGTTGTGGATACTCTAGATGTTAAAAAAAATATAAAAAAATGAATAGTTTTGTGTTCTTTTAATTTTGCCGACTTTTTCGAAAAACTCTCGACTTTGCCGAGTTTTTCAACTTTTGGACCCTTGCCGAATTAATCCCGACTTCGATTTTTTCCACACTGGTCGAAACTACAGGAATTGTCGGGAATTGCCAGGAATAGGCGGGAAAGCTGACGCAGAGGGCAGAAGTCGGAACTACCAGGAACAGCGAGAATTGTCGGAACTGTCGAAACTGCTGGAACTGCCGGGAACAGCAAGAATTGTCGGAACTGTCGGGAACTGTCGGAACTACCGGACCTGTCAGGAACAGCCAAAACTGCCGAAACAGCTAGAGTATCTGTCTCCAAAGGAGAGCAGCATGCAAGGGACAGCTAACTAACATTGGGACAGTTGTATGGTACTTAGCAGCAAATACACCAAGCATGCAATGTTACAGCTAGCATGTAAGGGGCAGCTAGCATGCAACAGCAAGCATGCTAGGGACAAGAAGCAAGCAAGGTGCAACCAACACATAGGTTCGTATGGCAACATGGTGTAGCAATGGCACATAATGCAGTACAGTGATGAGTACAATCATGATTAATGAAGCGTGATGAGATGCAGCATAGTGATGATGGGTGCAGCATGGTGCAGTGCAGTGAGCTGCAGCATGATGACAAAATGCAGCACAACAATAGGTGAAGGAGTTACCTTGGAGAATCAGTTGAAGCAGCATGTCTACAACTGACCTCATGTATCATCTTCTTAGAGATGATCTATGCTCTTATCTAGATAAGTCAAAGTGTTGACTTCTGTTGTAAACGTACTATCTCTCTCTCTCTCTGTTGAACTATTGAAGAACATATACGAAGAATTGATCAAGGGTTTCCCCACATTGGGGTTTGTCCCTAGCTAGCGCCACATCTTGTGTCATCTTATCTTGGCTTGTCTTCTGCGATTTATGTTTATGTTCTATCTGCAGTTTACTTTAATGCTGATGTGATTGCTAATCTGGAAAAGATATTGAGCTAACTGTGAAAATCGAAATAAATTGCTCTAAGCACAGAACATACCTAAAATTAATAGATTTTCACCTTTCTGGTACCTATTTTGAGCAGAGAAGGTACCAATTGTTTATTTTCTAAGTGATACATGTCTGGTCAGGGGGTTAGACTGCATGGGATGTGTAAAGCAACAAAGATGTGGAGATGTAACAAAGGTTTCAACAAAATATAGACAGTTGCCAATCATTCCTTGGCAGCTTCCGTTGCCAATTTTTAAGTTCAACAATTGAAAATAAGTTAACTTTCTTACTTCTGTTGCAAATCTTTAAGTTCAACAATTGCAAATAAGTCTACTTTCTTGAAGTCTATCTTGACGCTTCAATGATAAGATCCAACAAATCACAGGCATGGTCAGAAAGAGAAAGCGTAGCGTGTTAGTCAATTTCATTTTATAAATTTCCAAACTTGAATTTCGAAGTTGAATATAATATAGTCTTGCATGAAATCACATAATAATCAAGTAATAATAGCCCTATTTTCGATTTGGGAGTTCTGCATGTTGCTTTGTGTTGAAAAATCTAGGGCAGTTAGGTGTGGTATAATTCTTCTTGACTTGATAACAATTTGTGGAGTCTTTTTACTTTTTCAATTAGCTTAATCTTCTTCTTATTATTAGTGCATGTGTGCATACTTCATCAAACTGCTGCCAAAACATAAGAACAAGAGCACAACATGTTGGCTCTCTGCCAGGGTCAAAACCTCTCTTCTCTTGAGAGGAAAACCCTTTAGTAAGTTTCTATTATTGAAGCTTCTTATTGATCAATGCCAAACCCTAGGCCCTTGACTAGGATGTCCTCCAAGCACAAGTTAAGTCCTTCCTCTATTCTACACTTTTTTCCCGGCACATAGACTTCCTCCTTCCGGCACTTTGTCCTCCTTCGATCTTTGTCTAGAGATAGTCCTTGCTAATGAGATATGCTTCTTATTTACTTAGAGATGATCTTCACTTATGAATAAACCCTTCCCTTGATCCAACAAGGTTCTTATTGAGATAGGTCTGCAAACTAATGTAACTGAACAAAAGCTCTAGCTTTACCACGTGTGGTAGGAACCCTAGAGAATTAGGGCTCTTTTCCTTTGCTAGAGAGAGAGACTCCTTTGCCAAACTTGGGAGGCCTTGTAGACTTGATTTCTCACCCAAACAATGATAATTCATGAACTGTTTTCTAGTTGTTGTTATGCCGCAGACTTGCCTTCCTTTTCTTCGCATGTGTGATTGTTTCTAGCCCTAGAAACAACCGCTACACTTCGGTCTTCTTCCTTCTTTCTTCGCTTGTCTTGGATACGCTTAGACTTGCCTTCCACCTTCACTTTCCTCAGCTTCTGCCTTCGCTGATTTCAGAGCTTGCTTAATGACATTGAGAGGGAGCAGACAACCTCTATATATAGAGGATTGTCCCTCCTTTAGGCCGACTTGAAGCCGACTTGCTGTCCTTAGGCCGACTTGTCTTATTTCTTCATTATTTTCTTCATTTTGTTTCATTTGGAGGACGTTGCTGCATGGAGAGGACTTGGACTTTTCTTAGAGGTATTCCTTTGACCTTTATACTATTTTATACATAGTGTCCCTCAAAGGGTCTTACATAAATACATTGACTCTTTGACTTCCTAGAAGCACTTAAACATGTGCTTGACCTAATTCAATGAGCCAGAAACTCATTGACAAATATCATAAAAATAATTTCTCTTTTCTTGAATAAGTACAAATATCAAAGATACATTTATGAAGACCGAACCTAGTTACACTTTCTTGATGATGGATTAAGATTTAGATTTTTTCTACCAGTGTTTCATAGTTCAATCTTTTACATATTTCATTACAAGATGGAATCTGCAGGATGGAATTTGATTGGCAAGTTTTGGATGGAAATAGATTAATTATTTTTTTTAATGTATATTAAATTTTAATATACTATATTATTGTCGCTCCCAACTTGACGTTTCCTATAAATTTGGGCAAAGCTTCTAGCTGTGTCGAATACTTGTTCCCCCGTACCCCAGTACATGCATACCAGAAACTCGTGCAACATAGCTTATCATTGTAGCACCGAGTTTAAATCACTGTGGTAGCAATAAGATAGATCCGAAGTATATCATTGTAGTAGCATCGAAATCAAGGTAGCGCCAAAACTGTGATAGCAATAACATTGAGTCACGGTAATAACAAAACTATCTCCACTGCAATCCGCATTCACTGTGATACACGACTAAACTGAACCCAAACTTTAACGCCACCCTCTTTGAGATTCGAGATAGTAATCTCAGTGGTATCACTGAAACTGCTCCCTGAGATCCTTACCCGAATCCTGTGATCATCGAAAAGATTCCCTGAAAAAAGTGAGCTCTGAAAATTGGTGTAATGTGAAGTTCCCAAGTTTGTATATTAAGTGGTACGTCCATAGTAAAAGGGTCGACACGAGATTATGAAGAGTTGCGTCTTTGTTGTAGGCCGACATGAGTTTATTTTGCAATTGTTCCTTTGAGGCCGACTTGAAGGAGTCTTTCAACAACAAGGTGATTTCGATGGATGGAGGAGTCTTCACACATTTACTTTGACAATGACCTAAATCCTACAATGGATGCTTGACCTATAATTGACCCAAGCATGAAACCCATGCTTTAATAAGTCAATTCAATTTAATAATAAAATTACTTTCATTACATTTTGACTTCAAGTACAATTATGAAGACCGAACCTAGTTACATTTTCCAACAAAGATTGCCACCACAGGATCTACTTCAAAAAGAGCACCCAATTAGGGTAATCGAAAAGTAGCCAATTGGTTTATGGTTAAGCCAAGGCCTATGGTTCAACATGTGTTGAAGTATTAGCATGGTACAATTGGTTATGGCACAGCGAGCTATGATTTGAGATATGTCTCGAACAGTGAAGTTCAACTGCAGGGATACATATTCAAATTGGGAAGATTGCTAAAGACAGAAAGAGTTCATCAAGATATTGCCTCAGTTTGAGCTTCGTTATGATTTCTTGGATAAGGGGGAAGCAGACATTTTTCGCACTCAGTACAGCAGAGGTTGAGTATATTGCATCTTGGTTGGCGAGTTGAGAAGCAGTATGGCTTCAGAAACTACTTGCAGAATTGTTCGATCAAGTGCAGAGGACGACCATGATGACAGGTCAAAGCACAATGAGATCTAGTATTGAGGCATGGTACAAAAGGGAGTAGTATGGCTCCAGTATTATTCTACAATTAAGCAAATTGTGGCAGAGCCTTTGTTCCAAGATGAAGACTGTATACTTTGAGGACAAGCTCGAAGTGATTGAGCATGTTAAACTCGGCAAAAGGGAGTGAAGAAATGGTTGCATCAAGAACAGTCACTCCCTGGTTCAGGTTGACCATGATCAAGGAGAATGATCCAGAGAGTTGATGTGATAGATCATAGCATCAGGGTCAGACATTCTCCCTAGGTCAAGTATGTTGACCAAGATTAGGGAGAATGGTCTGACAAAGGACAGTCATTCTTCATGTGTCAATTATGTTGACTAGAATTACAAAGAATGGTCTTAGAGGCCCAAAATCGCTCAGTTGAATGGGTGCCTTTAAACATTAGGCTCTGCTCTCTAGTGAGGCCTTTGGAGATTCACCATAAGTCAAAGATATTGACCAAGACAATGGTAAACCAAGACTAGTTTGTATACCATGTGTCAGAGGGACCAGATTTATGGTGACTAGTTTATGGTAATGATGTACCATGTGTCAGAAGTATCGACTAGGATTATGGTGATGATGCACAATAGGTCAAAGGTACTGACCAAAATTATGGTAACTAATTGACATTGTTGATTTACCATGAGTCAAAGTTGTTGACCAAGATTATGATAATTAAATGATATTGATGTTGACGATGAATTGTAATAACCTTTTTCTTAGAGAAATGTGTCAACAAGAGAAAATTTGGAGAGTCATTATGAATACCTCACTAACTAAGAGGGAGTGTTGATTTTTGTAGCTATGGTTAGTCTTCATAATTAATATTTTAGCCCTTGATGTATATGTAATAACAAATGTAAGACATGCTCTTCATGTCCGTTTCAAAAGAGAAAATTTGAATTGTTGGCTCCTAATAAGGTCAAGCCGGCCCCAGGCAAAGAGACACCCATTTGGCCAGCCAAAATCACTATATATATATGCCTTTCAACTTCCTCCTCTTGGGCAATTCAGATCACACAAGATAAAAGACATCTTTTGGGCATCCAAAACAAAGAAGAAGAAGACAAGGGCGAAGAAGAAGAACAAAAATATATTAAGCATTCCCTCTCTCATGTTTGACCTCACACGTGTGAATTTTTGAGATTTTTATGGGCAGAAGGTCCAAGCTTTTCTGCGCAGAAGGTCCAAGCTTTTTTGGGCAGCAGGTCCAAAATCTTTTGTGCAGCAGGGCCAAGTTTCTGGGTGAGAAAAGGGCTTCGAATTTCAGCCTAGGTAGATTAGACAAGGCCGAATTGGATGCGCAACACTGTGACTTGACAAAAAGGCATCTTGACCAGGTTTGACAAGAATTGTATTACTGGTCAATTTGACTTTATTCTTGAGTAAAAGAATCTAAATTTATCTCTATTGAAATGAATAATTTCTCTCAGGAAAAGGTTGATAGGATTTTCCCCCATGTGGGTTTTCCTAGGGTAAATTCTTGTCTCTCTTTTTTGGCTATCTCTTTATGATCCTACTAGCATTTTGTTTCTACTATTCAGATCTTCCATGTAATTGCTTAATGATGAATGAAAAAAATAAAATCATTAGAGGTAATAATCAATTTAGAAGCCCTATGAAAAATCAACAGGATGACCCACCGAAAGAGGGGATGGACAACTTCCCAACTTAGCGCAGTAGGTCATAATTTTGTTGTGTGCCCTTGTTATGATCCCTAGGCCTACTTTTGTACTTAATGTTACTAAACCCCGTAAAGGTCATGGTTGCTTGAACATCCTCTCCTAGTGACCCATACTCCTAGAAATATTTTGAAATATCTTTGTTATGTTCTGTTGGACCTTGGTTTACTACTACCTAACCCTCCAGAAACTGGGGTAGTATAGGTCTAGGGTTCCTTCTACTAGTTGCCCTTGTGTTAGTTTGTGCAGGGATGATAAAAGACTAGGATTATGGTTGTTTCTTCTTTTGCAAACTCCTACTACCTCCATTAGATCCATTGGCAGCATTATCACCTGCATTGTTCAGATTTGCCACGATTTGGGTAAAAAATTGGGCCATTTGTTGCTTCCCTTGTGCCAATTGTTGGCCTATCTATTGTTGCCCTCTTACTAGCTCCCACAAGATGTCAAAGGGGTTAATTTCTAGTGGTTGCTCTTCCCTATCTGCCATTATTGAATTGTGGGTACCCTTCTTTTTCCTGATTGTAATGTTTTCCCTATCGTCCAAGAGCACTCTGAGAGCATATGCTCATAGGTTGGCAGGATGCATAGCTCTGATACCACTGTAGCGTCCCTCTTGGGAAGATTTCCCATGGAACGCAATTATGAGCTAGGGTTTACAATGAATACAAGAAAGAATTGTATTTCATAACAACATTACAATACTCATTAATCTATGAAACAAGGATGCTCTTAATGGATACACAGTAGCATAGTAAAGAATTTAAGCAATTAGTTGATTCCACAAACAACCATTTATAAACTAGGGTTGAATCAACAAGCCATACAAGGATCCACCACTAATATCATAAGCATAGCTTACTATAGCTAACCATCACAGATTAGGGTCCTATGTCAACCCTACTGTCACAAATCACGCTAGTTGGCCTCACTGGCTGCTCTGCATTGTTAATTGCCATGGTTGCTTTAGATCTTAGTCAATCGACACCCCTTAAACCCTTGTGGTCATGAATGAATTGTGGGTACTCTTCTTTTTCTTGATTGTAACATTTTCCCTATCCTCCGAGAGCATCCAAAGATCATATGATCACAGGTTGGAAGGATGCACAACTTTGATAACATTATAACATCCCTCTTGGGAAAACTGCCCTTGAGGCACAATTCTAAGCTAGGGTTTCCAATGAATACAAGAAAGAATTGTATCATAACAGCATTACAGTACTCATTAATCTATGAAACAACGATGCTCTTAATTGGATACATAGTAATATAGTAAAGAATTTAAGCAATCAGTTGATTCCACAAATAACTTTTTATAAACTAGGTTTGATTCAACAAGCAATTACGAACCTACAAAGATCAACCACTAACATCATAAACATAGCTTACTAGACTATAACTAACCAATACATATGAGGGTCTTGTCTCAACCCTGTAGTCATAAATCACATCAGCTAGCCTCAATCATTGCTTTGCATTGTTAATTGCCCTAACTGCTTCAGATATTAGGCAGTCGGCACCCCTATTTGTAACCCCTTCTGCTACTTGTGGCCTCAGAAATAACCTCTTGATCATCCGCTGCCACAAGAAATTGATCCTCCACTGCCCACTACCTCAGGCAGGTCTGTATTAGCCTCTCGTTGCCTCAGTAAACTAGATACAACCCTATGTTGTCTTAGAAAGGGGGGGGGGGGGAATATCAGCCTTTGTTGTCTCAGAGAAGAAGTCTCCAACCTCGTTGCCATAGAGAATTAGTTTCAAACCTCCTCGATGCCTCAGTAAAATGGTTTTTTTCCTTACAGCATTGATTCTAGCGCTCGCTACCATAGACCATTGAGATTCTCACCTTTGCTTGCCACAGAAAATGATTTGTTGCCTCAAAGTGATTAATCCAGCGCCCACTGCCTCATAAACTAAGATTCTAGCCTTTGCCTTGCCTTAGGAAGATGATCTTCCAATCAAAATTTGATCCTGTACCAAAGAATGGTGGAGAGATTGGCTAGGGTGGACTCTTTCACAACCAAAACCATTCAGGGCAAATAAAAAAAAATTTAAAAAAAATTTAAAAAAAAAAGGGTTCCTAAAACCCTCCAAGAGCCTCAACCCAAAAATCAAAAAGTATAACAATCCTTGATGATCATAATGAATCTCCTCTCTCCCTTTTATAGATTCACTCTAGGGATTTTTCCTCCTAATTTTAAATTTGAATGGCTAACAGGTTTCCCTCCATTTGCCCCAAATTAAATATTATTATCTAATGTTACCTGAGTAACATTAAATAATGGTTTCTCCCCTTTCTAAATGACTATAGCCTACAAGGTTAAATAGGCTACTACATCCTCCCTTGGGCAATTTAATTTGAAGAGGACATTGTTGGGAAAGGGTGTGGGCATTGATAAAATGGCAGAAGATAGCAGTGCCTAAGGAGAAAGGGGGGTGGGGACTAAAAAATATACAGCAATTTGCTAAAGCCTTGAAGTGTGTGGAGGTTAATAACTAAAAATGGATTATGGTGTCAAGTGGTTACTCAGAATAATATAAAGCTAGACAAAATAGAGGAATTGATTACAAAGCCTATTAAAACTTAACAAAATGTCTCTATTATATGAAAGGATGTGCTTTTAGCTTTCCCTTTGCTCGATAGTTGGTTGGTGTGGTTGACTTGCAGGGGAATACTTGGGTTGATTGTAGTTTAAATTATATATTTCCTGAGAATTTTATTGTTGCTCATTGAGATAAGGGGTTGTGCTACTTACATCAAAGGGTTCACCCAGACTTGACCACCATTTGGAGACAAGAATGGAAGAAAGCAGAACAATTAGGGCTAGAAGACGACTTGGTGGCGATGTGGGGCCAGTGTAACAACTCTGAGGATAAGCTTTTAAGAATGAAAGAGGATAAGGATGGGTTGATCTCATTGAATAATCCTTCATGAGGCCAATATACTCCAATGGTTGGAGATAATGTTCCATGTGAGGAAGAGAATGGATAAGACCCTGGCTGGTGGTGGAAATTGATTTGGAAATTTTAATGTCCATAAAAAGTGACATATTTATGTGGTTGGTTCTTAGGATAAGGCTTTAATGTGGGATATTTTGCAGAGAAGTTGGCAAGGTCCCAGTAGATGTGCACTTTGTGAATAAAATGAAAAATCAATTTCCCATTTGTTTGTACATAGTGTATATTATGTTCAAGTGTGGCAGGAGGTTGGCGCAGTTAAGGAATGATTGGAGAGGTCATTCAGTTGAGGAAGCTTTGAGGTCCTGGTGAGATTTGCCTTTGACTATAATACGGGGTTGTTTGGCTAGCCAGAAATTCAAGTCCATTTGAAGCTAGACTTATTCTGCCTGCTCAATGGGCCACTCAGATAATTAGTATCATAAAAAGCTTTTAGCAATTAAAGGCTGAGAAGCCTCCTAGACTGATCATAGATGAAGATATTGACAGAACAGGGGCCTAGGGATACTTTGATGGAGCATCTTGTTGAAATGTGTAACTAGGTTCGGCCTTCATAATATCTTATGTATTCTTGATTTCATGTATTTGATGTAAACGAGAGAATTTATTATTGTTATTTTCTAGCATGGGTTTCATACTCAAGGTCAAATTATTTGTAGGTCAAAGCACCCATTGTGTGCTTCTAGGATTTTTCATCATTGTATAGAGTCAAAAGAGTCATTGTCATATGTAATAAACCCTACTGGGCATCTTGTATCAAGTCAAAAGAATTTATTTGAGTCAAAGTTATGTCAAAATGTCCCTCCAAGACCAAGTCAGCCTAGCAAACATCAAGTTAGCCTAGCAAGGATGAAGTCAGCCTCATAAGGGCAATTCGTACTCCAAAAAAGTGTATATATACAAGACACTCGACCTCATTTGTGAGATAATCCAACAAGTTCGATCAAGCAAGAAGAGAAGAAGAAAGATCAAAAAAAGAAGAGGAAGAACAAGCGAAGGGCTAGTCTCAAGAACGAGAAAAGAAATTCTGAAACTTTGCTCACTCTCTCTCACACGTGCTAAAAAAGGTTAGGGTTTGATTACAGCTACAAGCCCTAATTTCAAATCTTTGAGGAAGGTCGAAAATCTAAAGAAAGGAAGTAAGTTCTAAAGTCTATTAGTCAAGAAGATCGTAGTCCAAGTGAAGAAAGGAGGAAGGCTAAAAGAAGTCTAATCACCCACACATGCAAAGTTGCAGAAGATTTTGGAAGGTCGAAATCGCAGAAGTTGTTGGGGGTCGAAGTTGCAGCAATTGATGGAGAAGTTGTTGGAGGGTCGAAATTTGTTGTTGGAAGCTATTTAAGGAAAGCTCATCAAGAAAGAGGTTGACATGGTCTTGGAGGAGTCTCAAACTTTGGTTTAAAGGTCTTGGAAATTTCCATTTGAAGATTCTACAAGAGGAGAAGAATTTCTTATGGGCTTTCCTCTCTGGGGGAGAGTTTGGCCCTGGCTAGCAGCCTACATCTTGTGTCCATTTGTTCTATTGATCTTCATGTTTTCGTATTTGTTTGATGATAAGAACACCATAATAATCAAGAGAAGAAGAAGCTAATTATAAATAATACAAATTGAAGTAAAGAACATCACAAGCAGCTATCAAGTTAAGAGAAATCACCCCTAATCTAGCTGCCCTAGATTTCTCAACATGGTATCAGAGCAAAGGTGACAAGGAAAGGCAGCTTGCAGATCACCCAATTGAAAAAAGATACATAGGAACCAAATATAAGAGGAAGAGCATCAAGAAGATCTAGTCATCAAATCACAAGGACCCTACCTCCATCTCAAAGAAAGAAGGAATTTACACATTTGAAGCATCTTGAGAAGCCTCCCACATTCTACATCATCATCCAAAGGAAGCAAAAAGAGCACTTGATCGTCATCAAAGGAATTAAAGTAATATCCCTCATATTGAAGAAAAGAGCAGACCTCGAGAATTTTTTAAGGAAGAAGAACATCTCTCTTCATCTTGAAGAAGAAGCATAGTCATCCCTCCCTCATTCTAAATCTCACACTCTAGTGGAAGACATCATCTTCAAGGAGGCATCTTCATTTATCAAGTAAGTACTTTATATTCATGTATCAACCTACAAATCAAATGACTACTTTCTGCGAGAACAATAAACTTGTTGGGACATCTGTTGAAATGTAACTAGTGTCAGTGTTCATAATTATGATGTCATGACTAGATGTAATCATTGTAATTGTCAAAAGAAAGAAAAGAAAAATATTTATTTTTGTAGAAAGGAAAATTATTTATACATGAGTTTCTTGACCATGGTTTTGGTCCTAGGTTGTACACCCATTATGTGCTCTAGACAGTCAAAGTCAAAGTCATAATGTGAAACCCCTAGAAGGGCTCTTATATCAATGTAAAGAAAGATATTTCATGTCATGAAAATGTCTAGAAATTGTCCAAGAGATCAGATTGGCTAGCCCTAGAGGTCGGCCTAGAAGAGGCTTAAGGACCCACTCAAATGACTATATGTTGGAGAGGAATTCGTCCTCCAAAGACACACTAGTGAATTCGGCTTTCTCAAGAAGATCTGAGACGGAACAAAAGTGCGAAGAGGGGGAAGAAGGACAAAATCTGGAAAATTGTTTTGGGTATTGATTTATCTCTCTGGCAACTGAATTCTCTGTGGAAGGACAGACTACTTCAGATCCGAATTTATGAAGAAAGGAACAGATTTTGTTTGGTTGGAAGGATAGTCTAGAGTCTTGGTCTTGGAAGTCTTCATTGAAAATTCTATAAGAAAGAGTTCTATGGGTTTTCCCCTTTGGAGGGGTTTTGCCCTGTGGCTTGAAGCCTACTTCTGGTGTCTTTCTTGTGCACACATTGTGATCTTCTATTTGGCAATTGTCTTGATGATAAACAGAATTAATATATCATGCTAAAAGAATTAACCTCACTCACAAGAAATTGTCAAAGACATAAGAGAAACCAATTAGTAATATCCCTAATGTTATGCCCTAGATTTATCAACATTGTATCATAGCCAAGTTTACTTGTTTAAGCGCAAGAAGATCATAAAGGGCTTCAAAACGTCATCTTTAGGATCGAGCTCCTTGGAGGCAATAACTCAAATTCTGGGCACATATAAAAGCCCTAGTCTCTGTGTAAACGCTACAGTTCAGAAGAAGAAACAGCAAAGGTCTTGAAGAACATATCATCTATGTTCTAAAGCATCAAAAGGCTAGCTTGATAGGAGGTCGAGTCCATTGATGTAGAGATCAAACCGCTGGGCACATTATCAAGACCTAATTGCAGAATCTAGGCCACAGGTCTCATCAAGGTAGCGAAGGTATTTAAAAGAGCATTTTAGCTCTATTTCAAGAGACCAAATTAAATAGTGAACAACACTCCCAAGAACGCACTCTCTAGCAAGCAGATAGAGGTTTTTTGGGCATTACTATTAGCCCTATTCCCGATCACAAGGCCGCAAAAATTATTCTCCAGAACGAGGTCATAAAAAGATCATTTATCAAGATAGAGAGCCTTGCCTAGCAGCCTTAAGGAAGCCACATTCTCTGGGATTGGAGCAAAGGTCAAATGTGTCTCCATAAGGTCTACAAAAATATCCAATCTTCTAAAGCCATTTCTGGTATGTATGATCTATGTCTGTTGAAAATTTGTTCCAAGTATTGAAGGGCATCAAAAGCCTATTTATTGAACTTCTCCATCAACCTAAGAAGGAACATCAAGATTCTCTCCCTTCTCTTGTGCAAATAATCCAAGATCGATTTTGTTGAAGATTTTGAAGCATAAGCCTCAATGTCAAAAATCTTCTCTTTACCTGAGTATGAGATTTGAATCTTTCTCATCAAAAATTCGAGCATTAGTCACTGAGGAAAAGGAGCCAAGACTCCTATTACATGGACTTTGGATAAGCGAAGACCTAGATCAAAGGGTCATTAAGCTGATCGTCTCATTCGATTCCTTGTATAAGTGGTTTTAAGAGAAGGCTCATCAGCTTGCTCCCAGTTCATTGACATAAGAAGATTAAAGCATATGTACATTCTGCAGCAATAGGAGTATACATTGACCAGTGGAAATAATATGTACATTCTGCAGCAATAGGAGTATACGTTGACCAGTGGAAATAATATAAGTCTCTATAATTTGTGCCTTCTACAGTGACGTGGTCAGTATATATATAGACATACACAGTTCTCAGTTGAACCTGTGGAAATTTTTCAAAATTTATAGCAGCAATTGTTGAATAAGAGTCTATATTGAAAGTTGAAACCCTTATCCTAGGGTATAGACATCAATAAAAAATTTATCACGTTGGGAAGAAAGGGGAGCTAGAGGAAGTAAAGGAGGAAGTAAAGGAATACATCAAGGATAAATCCCTGTCTGAAGATCTATTAAGAAGTCTTGTAGCCATCTATAATAAAAGTAGCATATTGTCTTTGTCCTGAAATTCTGAAGCAAGAAGAGCAACAGTCTTCCAGGAACATTTGGAAAAGCAAGTCCTATCGGAAGCATAGTGATATCCCTATTTGAAGTCTCACTGGTAGGAAGTCTTGAAGATAGCAGCGGATCAATAAGGATTGAAATATTTTTGTGAAGATACCATGACATCAGAAATTGCAGCTATGTAACCATAAGTTATGTATGGCATAATTTTTAAGGGTCCGTCATGAAATATAGTAGGATTGATTGATTGGATGGGTTTGTTCAAATTAATAAAACTTGAGTCGTATAAAAACACTACTCATTTTCCCTCATAGTAAACCAAACCCTAGGCCTTTAGGATTTATATGCAATCTATTATCTAGGGCTCATGAGCATGGATAAGGTTGGAACCCCTAGTCTAGGGTTGGCACATAAAACCCTAGAAGTGCAACCTTTAAGTCTAATGGTAACCTTAAATTGTCAGATAGGTATCATGCTCGTGCTATTATATACTTTGCTTGGGGATACTTGTTAGTGAATGTTGCAGGTACAGGAAGTAAAGGAAGGTGGATGGGTTGATCCTCCGTTTTGAGAAGCATGATGGAAGGAGGGAACTGTACAGACCCTTGGATCCTCAAGCACTATGATAGGTTCATGATATAAATATGGAACTGTGGATGCTTGGTACATGGCAAGGAGAAGTAGAAGGTAAAAAGACCTCTACTATGGTTAAAAGATTGCAATCACATTTGTAATTATGGCAGGATGCATCATATTGAGAAGATGGCACCATATGAGAAACATACAATTGAAGCAGAAAATAGATCATGACATCATTGTAGAACTTGAAAGATAGTTGAAGTAAAATTCTACATGGTTGTAGTAATCATTATGATAAAAAGAAAGTAGGTCATGATATCCTCATTAAAGGCAACCAAAGAAGTAGCATATATGGTTGGAAGAATGTCATCTAGCATGATAAAATATAAATCATCATACATCATCGTCATTAGAAAGGAGCATTTGCAGTATGAGGATCATTGAGATCGTCTACTAGAATTCACATTGGAAACATGCATGAAGGCATAATTCACATATTGACAAGATGAAATCAACATAATATTTTCCCCCCTTGGAAAAATCGTAATTTTCATTAGTAAAGGAAAATTACATGTTGTAGATGCAAAAAAGCATATGTTGTATATGAGGCAGATGCCTATCAGGTATATCATATCAAAAATAGTGCAGTGTACTCCATGCAGGGAGACACTGTGCTTCAGCAAGTAGTTCAAAAAAGACTCTACGCAGAGAGTTATATATGACTGTCATTATGCATAACTGATAACTTAAAAGACATTAATATTATTAACATAATCAAAAATAAGCAGGGTCCATCTGAGCCAGTTAATCTGTAAGGTCCATGAAAGGTCGATGGTAGTATTGATTGTGTGCACCATCCCTCTACTCCTATATCAGCCAAGTACCGAGAGGCCTGAGGCAGATGAAGGAACTATCGATGGAAGTTCCTAGGGAGCAATATGTGAAGAAAGAAAGAGGAGATCATGAAAAGTGCAACTATGGTCAACATCTGATGGCCAAAAGAATTCGTTGTGACATCTCCATAGAGAAGGTATGAAGACCCTGATAAGGTCTGTAAAGGAAGAAGACCCTTGACATTGTAAGTCTTGGAGATGTGTTTATGCAGGATGTTGCAAGAAGCAGATGTCATGATGAAAGGCCATAAAAGGTAACTTTGATTTTTTGTTCATTTTATATCTTTGAACACCATCTGGATGGGTTAATATAGGGCCACCGAAAGAGAGTTGTAGATGACACCTACAACTAGCACTCCTGTGATTCAATAATAGATCCTGAAAAAAACATGATTTAGAAGAGGTAGTTGTATGAAACAAATCCAGATGTGATCTAATAGATCACTTTCCGATGAAGAAGGAAGACATGACTGATATGATTTGCGAAGGAAAGTGATGGATGGTCAATGCCCTACAAAAGATGAAGGCTCCATAAAGATGAAATTCATAACAACAAAAGGAGGAGCTCCGCAAGGAGTTGATGGTACCATCATCTCCACCAAAGAGCAAAAAGTTGTTGGAAACAAGTCCCTAGCTAAAAGGGAGCTTGGACAAGTCCCTGGATAAGAGGGAGCTTGGGTACATTCCTCTTAGAGGAATGGGTATATCTTCCGTAGATGAGAGGGAGAGATAGACACATCATTCTTGTCTTCACTCTGTGAACAAAGAATGGAAGATTGGGTAAGCATCTAGCATCTGATACTCTTTGAGAATGAGGTAGGGCATCCAAGATAAGAGTAGTCATAGAGGAAATTCCTTGAGGATGTGATATTCCAAGATAGGAATTGTCCTAGAGGGACATACCCTATGAACACTTGGGTGGGGTATGTGCCTTGAGAGACAATGATGATGGTGTCTAACAGTCATTGGTCTCGCCAACGTTGTGCTCTAATCTTGTGGAGAGATAGAGTTGTTAGTCAAGGCCTTGCTATGTGACAACGTTGGTTGGTTTGATGCAAAGAGATGGCTTACCAATCCGACTCTTCTTATGAGAACCTTTCAATGGAAGTATTGTCCTTGTACCTAAGTTGCATGAAACGGGGAAATAGGTACGAGTTTCCGAAACGGGAAGCGATACGAAATGCAACCTCCCCAAATTTTGGAAACGGGGAAACGCGAATATATATGTGTGTGTGTGTGTGTGTGTGTGTGTGTGCAATCATAAAGCATAAATGATACATTATAGTTTATTACACTTAAACATTAAGATTTAATTTACATCACATTTACTCATGAATGATCACATAATGAAAATAAAAATATCGGAATATCAAAAAAGCAACCTTTATTATATATCAAAATCTCAAAATCAGTTTTTATTTATATTAATATATGAGGTTGCAAGTACAATAAAAACTATAAGGCTACAAGAGAGAGATCCAAATCAGGATTTTCTGCATCTACATCCCATTCTTTAGAAGGACCATTGTTGTATTGAGAGTCTCCTCCTACATAGTTGAACGACCTTAGTGCTCTTGATTAAATACACGTTTCATACCCCAGTACCCTACATGATTCTTCATTATTGGGAGTCTCCCCTGCATAGAGGGCTTGGTTCTCTTGATTAAATACAAGTTCCATACTCTAGTACATGATAAAATCCAATGGAAACATTGCAATCCCTCCAATCCTGAAATCCTGAAAAACAAACAAGTCTGCTGGATTTTGAGTGAGATCTAAAATTCTACTTTCTCCGTATGAAATCCAATGAGGGCGAAACCACTCTCAAACATCCTGAGTCATTTCATGGTAATGTTAAAAATTTAAGTAAAAGGATGAAAATAAAAAATAAGGGAGAATATCACTTTTACTTTAAGAATTTAACATTACCATGAACTGCATATCAACACTAGGGCAAAAATTCACTTTTATAACTTTAGACACGCATCTAGAAGCAACAAGAAGTCACTAACATACCCTAAACGTAAATTAGAAAAAACACAAGTTAATGAGGAAACGTGGGTTGTACGGCCCTGAAACGCGTTTCCGGCCATACTGGCCACGTTTCTGTTTCGAGAAACGTGGCAGTACGGCCGAAAACGCGTTTCACGACCGTACCGAACGTGTTTCTGCGTTTTGTATCCGTTTCCGTACGGAAACGGACCTCTATACCACGTTTCGAGCAACATAGGAGCCAATATACAAGAAGGACTTTAGTAAGATGCTCTCTCTAGGGTTTTTAGAAAGGTGATCTCAATATACCTTGCTTTCATCACTAAAGCTTTGATACCATGTTGATTTTGTAGTGCAATTAGGGTGAGCACAATATTTCTGAAATTATTTTAATTACTTTTGATGTAGATCTTCTTTCATCTTATTTCAATATATCATTCAACAATTATACTTCAAAAATTCAATAGTAGAAGAATAGAGATCACAATGCACAAAATAGAGACAAGATTTACCTTGGGAAAACACACTACAGGGAAAAACCCAACAACCTTTTCAATAGAGAAATTCTTCTTGTTCAATAAGAGACCCCTAGAGCTATAGTGGAACTTGGTCTTCTCCTCCAAGTCAAGTCACCCAAACTGATCTTGCACTTCTTTTTGTTTGCTTGATCTATAAATTTCGACCTCCTAGAAACTATCTAGTGGTCCAGAATTCTGCCCCCAAACTCTGCCTAGTAACCCAGAAAATTTCGCCCCCCCACAACAAAATGCCCAAAAACAGTGCGAATCATAGGGAGAGACTTCTATCCACACGTGCGAGTTGATAAGAGAGGAGAGAGAGAGAAACTCGACTTTCTTTTTGTGTCTTTGTTCGTCCTTCTTGACCTCCTTCAGTTGCCCAAAAGTTGCCTTGAGTGAGGAATGCAAATCTGCCAAATGAGGAACTCGAGCTGCCTTTATATAGTAGTCTGTCTAGGGTGAATATACGTTTCTCTTGGCCAGGGCTGAATTGACTTGGAAGGAAGCTGACTAGTCACTTTCTAGAGCCAAAAATAACATTTCAAAAAATTAAATTTACATCCTTTAAAAGTCGCATTGGGACTTCGACTCAAGATAAATTTTCCTTTGACTTAAGCATTTGTAAATATGCTTTATAATGATAAATACAATTACATCAAAGTGACCAAAAATACATTATGAAGACCAAGCATAGTTACAAATTCAACCATTAGAGGAAATTTCAGCCTAAATGTGGCCTCCTAAGGAAAAATCAAGAAATTAATAAAATATGCCATGTAGACAATTTTTTAATATTACTTTACTTTTATCTATGTTCCACAGTGTTTATTAGCACAATATTTAATATTTTGTTAATATATTATTTCTAATTTTTCACTTGTATAAAAAATTGAAATCCCTCAATAAATGGCATTTATATTCAAAAAATAAATTCAACATGCCAAATTAGTTGCAAAATATGTGAAAGCATACATATTTGCACATAAATCGAGATAGAAATGTCACCCATAATACTTCAATGATTAAATATTTTTAGTATCAACCATTTGGAATTTATATTCTATCAATTACAAACAAACATACAATTTTTTACGTCATATAATAGAAACTAGACCATTAAGATATGGAATGAAATAGGTTATCTAGTATTTGTCAACAATAACATGACAAAAAAGTTATGTTTACAAACTAGGCCATCTACACACCAAAATATGAAAACCAAAAGGTCCAAAAGGATACTCTGAGCTAGTTGCCAAATGTTGTAGATGTGGGGTAGCACCACCATACATGTTCCACCACTGCTTGACAAACAATGTTCCACCATCACTTCTATTTGGATCCTCATCACTAGTATCCCCCTTCATTCTTCTCTTCTTGTCTAGCCTTTGTCTCTACCTCGATTCTCTAGGGACATTGTTGAAAAGTGTAACTAGGTTTGGTCTTCATAATGACATATGTAATTGATCTAAAGTAGTTTTTTTTTGTAGTACTTGAATCATGGGTTTCATGATCAAGGAATTTTATTTCAGTTAAGGTTCCCATTGTGAACCTTTAGGTTTTGTCATCTAGTCATAAAAGTCAAATTGAGTCAATGTCATGTATGAAGGACATTTCTTGGGTATGTTACGTTTTTGTATGTCATTAAATGAATAAGAAGGCCCTCCAAGACCAAGCAAAAGTACCTCCTACAAGTTGGCTTAAAGAAGGAATAATGAAATCTCTCCAAAGAACATGTCGGCCTAGATCCCGATAAAGTAGATCCCCGTAAAGTCAGCTCAGATGCATGGGCAAATCACTATATATAGGCAACTTGACTCCCATTTGGAAGCAAGCAATTGGGTTAAGAACAACCCTGAAACAAAAGGTGCGAAGATCACTTGGGAAGGAGCCTCATCATCAGCGAAGAGAGAAAAAGGACGAGCAAAGTCTCTAGTATCATTTCAGATTTGTTTTAGGGTTGATCTCGACTCACATGTGCGAGGAAAGACGAGGGTTATTGCTGCAGAAAAGGGCCGAATACCTGTTTGTTGTGCTAGATGCCGAATCAAGGAGTATACAAGAAGCTGAGTTGGAGAAGAAAGCCTTTCAGTCCAAGCGAGGGAGATCAAATGGTTAAATCACCATATGTGCTGCAACTAGGGTTTCCAAGGAGGCTGAAATAGGTTGCAAATTTGAAGCAAAGTCAAGGGTCTGAAATTCTGAAGGATAGCTGAGAAGGAGAAAGAAGTTGAGGTTTGACTATTGTTGACTCAAGAAGAATCTCATCAAGGAGGCTTTGTTTCTTAGTCTTGGAGTGGCAAATAGGTTAAGGGTCTTGGTCTTGGTATTCGTCAATTGAAGTCTCTATAAGAAGAAGAATTTGTTTGGTTTTTTCCTCTCAAGTGGGAGAGGTTTTGGTCCTGGTTGATAGCCTACATTATGTGTCTGTTGTCTCTTTATGGTTTATAACATAAGTAAAAGAAGATCCTAATATAAGAAGTAAAATACATTCATAATAAATTATCTATTATAGAGAAATCACTTAATTGCTATGCCCTGGATTTCTCAACATGATATTAGAGCTAAGTTAACAAAGTCAAGGAATGGCATCTTATCAAGGAACACTCAAGGATCAAATCTAGAGGAATGCATCATAGAAAATCTAGAAGATCACTTGAAATCAAGATCTACAAAAGAAGTATCAAAACCCTAGATCAAAGAAGAAGCGTACAAGGAAGTCTTGTAACCCTCAAGCCATCTCAAGAGACCTCAAAGACCTTACTCAAGTTGAAGGACTTATACATCAAGTTCCTTTCTAGAAAAACAAGACCAAGAACGTTGTCATCAAGATTCTAAGGCGATCTCCCTCTCATTGAAGCAAGGTCCTTACCATTGAAAACATCACTGGTCTTCATCATCAAAGACATCACCATCAAAGGATCCAAAGGGATCTCCCTCTCTGTGGGATCAAGGATCATTCTTGAAGAAACTCTCTTCATCAAGGAGAAGTTTTCTATTCTCTATATCATCATCAACATCAAGAAAGCAACAAGAAGGAGCATCCCATCAAGTAAGTATATTTATGTCCACATTTGAATCTTTCAAAATGTATTTTTGCAAGGAAAGCAACAAATTGGTTGGGGCTTCAAACTATCTTGCATGGAAGAGAAGGACAGATCTGAATCTCATTGAAAATGAGGTTATGGAAAATGGAAAAGGATCTATCACTAAACCATCAAAGGAAGATGTTCAAGCACTTGCAAAGTATATGAAAGGGGAAGTTAGGGCTCAAAGGATTCTTATAGAATCCATCAAGGATCCCCTCATTCCATTTGTATAAAAACTTGAAACTTCAAAAAAAAGCTATGACAAACTGGTTGAGTTGTATTCCGTAAGCACTGCTGGAGAAGTCATATCATTAAGGCAAGAACTCTAGAAGCTAAAGATGTCAAGGGAAGATGGAATAGCCTCATACTTTATGAGGATATCTAAAATCAGTGATCAACTTCAAGATTTGGGAGAAGTCATGTTTGATAGAGAAATGACTACAGTTGTACTAAATGCACTACCGAAAGAATGGCGCAACTTTACTTCAATTATTTATGGGAAGAAAGAAGCTACTTCGTTCCATAATCTATGGTCTCTATGCAAGATTGAAGAATCTAGACTAAAGGCTAAATCTGATGTGGGAGCAGGTGAGCAAAATCAAGCTTATGCTTCAACGAGAAGAAGAGAGGGAAAATTTGGAAAGTTTGGTTCTCAAACAAAGAAAAGAAACATGGCGAAGATTCAATTCTATGGATGTCAAGAATAAGGGCATTACAAAAGAGATTGTCTTAAAATCAAGAAGGACAATAACAAAAGAGGAAGAGAAGAAGCCCATATCACCGAAGAAGTGGAGGAAGATGGAAAGAAGAAATCCAAGAAAGAGGAAGTAAGGGATGTCTACTATGACTGAGATAGTCTTCCTCACCTAAGCTCTTTTCAAGTTCTTGTTCTTAAGTCTTCTGTTGTAAGATATGGCTATCATGATCCACTAAGAAAAATGATGGGCTGCATCATGGCATCATAGAAGCATTGAAAGCAAGAACTCGTGACATCATCATAAAGCAACATGAAAGATAGTTGAAATTGAAGTCCATGGCAATCACCCATGGAAGGATATAACTCTTGGAGACCTCATTAGTAACATAGGTGGTACTTATGGGAAAAGAAATAAAGGGTCATCTAGTACAAGGATCATCATACATCTGTCAAAAAGAAACATCTACTAGATGAGGATACTCAAGATCCTCTATTGGAATCTTCGTCGGAAGGATCATCAATCAAATGGAAGCAAGGGTTTCATCAAGAATTCTAACTTGTGGAATTCATGGGATGTTGATATGATGACAGAAAAAGGTAAAGTAGATAATGGGATTGAAATTCCTTGAATCAAGGAAGCTGTTGAAGGAAGTTTGGATGATCTAGAGGACAATGAGGTATGTATGCTTGTGTTTGAAATTGTAGAGTCATGTCATATGGTTGCAGGTAAACATGGATAAATGCTCTATCTCGAGAGCATGATCAAAAGAAAGGGTGTCCTCCTTTGAAAAGGATACAAGAAGGCTTGAGTCACACATTGTCTATATGAAATCAACATAATATGTCCTCATATGAAATATGAGGTAGTTGATCGTGATTGGATGGACTCTGATTAAAAGTTCCTGGGAAGAAAATATGTGAAGAAAGAAGGAAAGAGATCGTGGTATGTGCTGTTGATTTCTAGTAGCATTGGATGTGCTCTAAGCCTCAAAATTTGCAGGGAAGCTTGGACACATGTATTCAACAATACCCATAAATTGTTTTGGGAAATTCCATCTTGAGACAGTTTTATTAAAATAATTATTTATTTTTAATGGGTGCCTCAGTCTAAACTTAAGAAATTAAAATATTAAAGAGTATTAATCAAATAGTGGGTGAAACTTCTAGAAGAAGACGAGGATCAAGCTAAAATGATCTGAGCCATTTATTAGAATCTAATTTGGGTTGTTGGTTCTCAACTAAAGGATTATAAGAGGAGGCTTGATGGGCATTTGGAAAACACATAGAGTAAGAGATCAGAGATCAAATTTCTGAAGGGAGCAGCGCAGTAGTTGCTGTAGAGAGATTGGAAGTGATTTCTTGCAGTGAGGGGTAGGGATAGTATCCGGAGGGAAGTTTTCTTAGACCGGAGAGTACAAGGTAGAGAGGGCAGAGAGACGTCCAAAAAAGATGACGTAGGGCCATGCAAAGCTAGACTGTGGCAGCACAGAGCTTTAGAGGGAGATCGAAATTCTGTTGAGGAAGTCGAGTTCTAGAGCCAGAAGCTGGGGTGTGAGACCGAGAGGCCTGAGAGGTGAAGTTTCTAGCCAGCAAAGGATCAGAAGGAGGTGTAATGCAATCCCAACTGCAGTGACGTAGTAATTGCGTGGGAGTGACGTAGAACTGCGCAGAGGAAGCGCAAAGGCTCATCTCTAGTGCAGATCAGTGCTGGTTCTTCTAGTGATAGGATGAGATCATCTTGCTATTATTTTTGCCTAGTTTCTCTCTGTCTCGGATAGTCAGTTGGGCATCCAACAAATTTTACTCAAATTTACTACTACTTAATAATACAAATCCTCAGTTGCTGCTCCGGTTTTCCCACACTAGGTTTTCCCGGGGACATTTGTCCAAGAATAACTGTGTAGATGTCTGTGATGATTATTTCTCTCCTGTGCTATATTTAGTTTCCACAGTTTTTTATTTGTGTAGGCTGTAGTGTATTTAATTCTATATTTACTGTAGCACACAAGAAGTAAATTGTTTAATTGAATTAACAATTAGAAGAATTAACATCAATTGCTGCAGTAGGAATCGGGTAACTGATTTTTCACATGGTATTAGAGAACAGATCATGAGCAGAAGAGATCAAAAGTAGAAAGGAAGAGGAGTTCAAAATTACTGCAGAGGCAACAATTCGAAACCCCAGAGGCAACGCATTTCGTGGGCCAAGGAGGTTGAAGTTTTGAGGAGAATTGGATTTCTCTGAGTAAGTCGACAGAGAAATTTGAACTCCAGATCGAAGCTTTCCAGAGGCAGAAGTGAGCAACGTATTTTTCCTTGTAGAGCAGATCTTCAGCTGGGATACAAATATTTTGCAGTAGTTGTTGGTAGAATAACTTTAGTGTGGGAGAAGAAGACACACTTGAGGGAATTCTTCCTTAGAGGACTTCCATCCAAGAATTCCAAATTCTCATTTGATGAGCAACAACAGGGAGCAGCAAATCTACTAACTCTAGTAGGGAGTGTGTTGGCCAGCCCAACAACAACACAAAGGAGAGAGGAGGCAGTTCGACCAATGTTGCACGAAGCAGGAGCGAAGCAGAAGCGTTTTTTGGAAGCGGGGACGCCAAAGCGTCATTTTCCAAAAATCTAGGAAGCGAAGCGTCCGCGGAAGCGTCTGCTATATATATATATTTTTATATTTTTTTGCATTTATACTCAAAGCAAACATCCCAAATACCAAATTAATTGTAGAAGACATGAAAACATGCACATTTTTGCATAAATCAAGATAGATATAACATCCATTGTACATTAATGATTAACTATTCGAGCATCAACCATTTAGAATCTAGATTCTTCTCCTCTTGTCTAGCCTTTGCCTCTACCTCGATTGTCTAGGGATATTAGTCAACATTTCCCAATTTTGATCAAACTACCTAATTCAAGACTTAAGTTATGGTAGAAAAAGCTTAACATGCTTGGTCGATGATTTTGACTTGATTGATAAGTAATTTTTTGCTAAGGGCGTGACAAGGAGTTCAACAATTAACACCACCAACACTAGGGTACATATAGGGCTTGGTGCTCTTGATTAAATGATAATCGCATACTTTCATACTTGATATAATTTAATGAAATGCCACAATCCCATTGATCCTGAATTCTTGAAAACTGTTAATGAATTTTGAATAGAATATGAAATTCTATTTTCTCCATATGAAGTCGAATGAGGCTGGAACCACTCTCAAACATCCTGAGTCATTTCATGGTAATGTTAAAAATTTAAGTAAAAGGATGAAATATTTTTCATTTTCATCCTTTTACTTTAAGAATTTAACATTACCATGAGGGAGCTTCTGCTATATTTATATATTTTTTTTGCCTTCATTTGTCACCCTAACCCAAGGTGGACCCACCCCAACAAGCAAACTCACCTAAAATTTAAAAAAAATTGAAAAAAAAAAAGATTTTCTAAACGCTTTTCCGGAAGCTTTTCTGGAAGCGTACGGAAGCGTCTAGGAAGCGTACGCTTCCTCCTCCGAAGCGCCATGCTTCCGACACCTGAAGCGCCGTACGAAGCGCGCTTCGGCGCTTCGGAAGCGACGCTTCCGTACAACGCTTCCAAATTTCTAGGAAGCGTCTAAAAATGCCGAAGCGGCGCTTCCGAATTCGGAAGCGCCGCTTCCGGCCAAGCTTCCTAGGCGCTTCTTTACGGGACGCGCTTCGGGCTTGGAACGGGGGGGGGGGGGGGGCGCTTCGTGCAACACTAAGTTCGACATTTCACTGGCAGAGATGGCAACTCATGGGTTGCGAGATCATGATCGGTTGGAGGGTGTATCCAACTATGTGATCTGGAAGACAAGGATCTCATGCCTTTTGGATGAACACAATCTCAAAACCTATGTCGACAGTGTGGTAGCTGTACCCGCGGATCCAGATCCGCTCAAGAATTACAAGGCTGAGATGGCGAAGGCCAAGAGGTTGATCCTTGACAGAGTGAAGGATCATGTAGTGTGTCACATTGCCAGCAAGGATACTGCTTGGCAGATGTGGGAAGCTTTGGCCACGCTATACGAAGGATCTTCCCAGCAATGAAAGATGTACTTGGAGCATAAGATGAGATCCATGCAGATGCAAAAGTAGGAATGCATTGATCCATTCATAACAAAGCTTCAGGAGATCTGAGACTCGTTAGTAGCTGTTGGGTCAACACCTCAGCCTATCGAGATGGTGAGGCTAGGCCTGAATTCAGTCTCAGAAGAGTGGCAAGTGTTTGTCTAGAGTATCCTAGGCAGAGAGAGATTGCCGAATTGGGAAGGAATGTGGGCCGCTCTTCAGCAGGAAGAGATGAGGAGAGACTTAGTCAAGTGCAAGCTTGATAGTAGCAGGAACAACAGTGGGATGAAGTGAAAGGAGGAGGAAGAGAATGCAACCCTTGCATCTGAGGGGCAACAGGAGTAGCAAAAGAAAAAGATAGATGTTTCAAAGATCAAGTGCTTCCAGTGTGGTGAACTTGGTCACTACGGTATCCAGTATCCTCTCAAGAAGAAGGACAAGGACGAGAAGCATGATCTGAAGGCTGCATTCGCAAAGATCAAGGAGGAGGAGTTTGCCATGGTTGCCCAGATACCTCCAGGGGAGAGGTGGGGTGATCTAGAACTGTAGTTCGAAAGAACTACAGATGGGCAGGATCCTTGAGGAGTCCACCTCTTTGATCAATACCTTCCTACAAGAGCCCCGATCAGAAGTAGCCGGATGGACCAGTGTTAGTTGGTGCAGAGGAGTGTCAGAGTGACAGTTGCAGTGGCTAGGAGCGCCAGAGACTGAGCAGCGCAAAGTAGAGTTGGCAGTAGTGCAGAGTCAGCAGCAACGCAGAGACTAGTAGCAGTCAGAACTCCAAAAATAGATGCATCATGCTGAACACCTGTTCAGTAATTTTGAATGCTTTTCTGTTGTTGACGCAGTAGCAGGAGCAATTAGAGAAGGTTGTAGAGCAGATGCTGTGTTGGTAGTGGCAGTGCTGACAATAACACAAATGCAAAACTTATGAGGGTCGCAGTACAGATGCAGTGTTGGTACTGTCAGTGTCAGCAACAATACATATGCAACATTTGCATAGTAGTTGGTGGGCAACAATATCAGGCATAAACAATGCAGAGGGAGATGTTTTAGGGTCAGAGTAATGCTTCAACAGGTTACATTAGTAGAGCACTATTCTCGCTCAGAGGGAGTGTTGATTTCTGGTAGCATTGGATGTGTTCTAAGCCTCAAAATTTGCAAGGAGGCTTGGACACATGTATTCCACAATACTTAGAAATCGTTCTGGGAAATTCCACCCTGAGACAGTTTTATTAAAATAATTAATTATTTTTAATGGGTGCTTGAGTCTATACTTAGGAAATTAAAATAATTAAAGGGTATTAATCAAACTGTGGGTGAAACTTTTAAAAGAAGACGAGGGTTAAGCCAAAATGATCTCAGTCGTTGATTATAATATAATCTGGGCCATTGGTTCTCAACTGAAGGATTATAAGAGGAGGCTTGATGGGCATTTAGAAAACACATTGAGAAAGAGACTAGAGATCAAATTTCTAAAGAGAGCAGCGCAACAGTTGCTAGAGAGAGATTCGAAGTGATTTCTTGCAGCGAGGGGTAGGGATAGTGTCTGGAGGGATGTTTTCCTGGACTGGAGAGTACAAGGCAGAAAGGGAAGAGAGACGTCTAGAGAAGTTGATGTAGGGCCACATAGAGCTATGCTATGGTAGCGCAGAGCTTCAGAGGGAGATCAAAATTCTGTTGAGGAAGTCAAGTTCCAGAGCCAGAAGCCGGGGTGTGAGACTGAGAGGCCTAAGAACTGAAGTTTCCGGCCAACATAGGATTAGAAGGAGGTGCAGCACAGTCCCAGCTATAGGGACGCAATAATTGCGTGGGAGTGACACAGAAGTACGCACAGGCTCATCTCCAGTGCAGATCAATGCCTGTTCTTCTAGTGATAGGGTGAGATCATCTCACTATTATTTTTGCCCATTTTCTCTCTGTATCGGATAGCCAGTTGGGTATCCAACGAATTGTACTCAGATTTACCACTGCTTAATAATACAAACCCTCAGCTGCCGCATCGATTTTCCCATACTGGGTTTTTCTCGGGACATTTGTCCAAAAATAATTGTGTAGATGTGTGTGCTGATTATTTCTCTCCCGTGCTATATTTAGTTTCCATAATTTTTTATTTGTGTAGGTTGCAATATATTTAATTCAAAAATTTCTGTAGTATAGAACAAGTAAATTGTTTAATTGAATTAACAATTAGAATAATTAACATCAGTTGCCGTAGTAGGAATCGGGTAACTGATTTTTCACATGTGCAACTATGGAGAAGACAATCAACGTCCAAGGACTAAGAGATTTGACTAGGATATCTCCATGAAAGATATGAAGACTCTGATGGACTTTGAAAAGAAAGAGACCCTTGATAGTATATGTCTTTGGGAGATATGTCAATGTGTATGCAGGATGTTGTTGCAAACTAGAAGATGTCATGATGAAAGACCATCACAAAGGTAATTTTGATATAAGTGTTCATTTCTTATTTTTGAACAAATATCTGGATGGGCTTAGCGAAGGACTATGGATGTCTTCTACCATTGTTGACCATGTAGCAAGAAGGAAGTTCCTTCGGGAAACATGGCATGAAATAAGGCACCATGGCATGAAGAAAGGCCAGACATGGACTAATAGATCACTTTTCGATGATGACATGACTGACTTGTGAATGAAAGTGATGGACTGTCTGTGTCCTACTAAGAAGTCCCAAAACACGAAGACCCCTGAATAAGGAAAAGAAGTTCATGACATTGTGTGAAGGAGTTCTTCAAGTAGCTAGTTGTCCCATCATCTCCACCTAAGCATCTGTTGTAGGTCCCTAATTAAGAGGGAGCCTGGAAACAAGTTTCTTACTTGGTAGAGAATTGGAAACAAAATTCCTAAGCCAAGAGGGAGCTTAGGTACATTCATTCCGAAGGAATGAGTACATTCCTTCATTGGAATAGGTATGTCCTCCCTAATTAAGAGGGAGAGATAGACATATCAATCTTGTCTTCTCTTGGGAAGACAAAATGGAGGATTGGGTAAACATCTGGCATTCTATGCTCTTTGAGGATGAGTTAGGGCATCCAAGATAAGAGTAGTCATAGAGGACCGATATTCTTTGAGGACTGGGAATCCAAGATAAGAATAGTCCTGGTGGAACACACCTTGAGAACCCGGGTGGTGTATGTTCCAAGAGAGACAATGATGAGGGTGTCTATCCATCATTGGTTTCACTAGCATTGCGGTTATATCCTATGGAGAGATAGAGTTGTTAGTCAAGGCCTTGTTATGTGACAGTGCTGGTTGATATGATGCTATACAAATGTGTTACCATTCCGACTCTTCTTATGAGAATTCTTCAAATTGAGAATGACCAAGTACCATTATGAATACCTTCCTAGTTAAGAGGGAGTGTTGAAAAGTGTAACTAGTTTCGGTTTTCATAATGACATATGTAATTGATGTAGAGAATTTTTTTTGTTTTTTTGTTTTTGCTCTGTAGTACTTGCATCATGGGTTTCATGATCAAGGAATTTTATTTTAGTTAAGGTTCCATTGTGAACCTTTAGGTTTTGTCATCTAGTCATACAAGTCAAATTGAGTCAATGTCATGTATGAATGACCCTCATTGGGTATGTTACATTTTTGTATAAGTCATTAAATGAATAAGAAGGCCCTCCAAGACTAAGCAAAAGTACCTCCTACAAGTCGACTTCAAGAAGGAATAATGAAATGTCTCCAAGGAACATGTCAACCTAGATCCCTATTAAGTCGGCTCAGATTCATGGGCAAATCACTATATATAGGCAGCTCGACTCCCATTTGGAAGCAAGCAATTTGGTTAAGAACAAGTTTGAAAGAAAATGTGCAAAGATTACTTGGGAAGGAGCCTCATCATCAGCGTAGAGAGGGAAAGGACGAGCGAAGTTTGTAGTATGATTTCGGATTTGTTTTAGGGCTGATTTCCACTCACATGTGCGAGGAAAAAGGAGGGTTACTGCTGCAGAAAAGGGCCGAAGTCCTCTTTGTTGTGCTAGATGCTGAATCAAGGGGTATACAAGAAGCAAAGTTGAAGAAGAAAGCCTTTCAATCTGAGTGAAGGAGATCAACTGGTGAAATTACCATATGTGCTGCAGCTAGGGTTTCCAAGGAGGCCGAAATAGGTTGCATATCTGAAGCAAAGTCAAGAGGCTGAAATTTTGAGGTATAGCCGAGAAGGAGGAAGAAGTGTAGGTTTGATTATTGTTAACTCAAGAAGAGTCTCATCAAGGAGGCTTTGTGTCTTGGTCTTGGAGTGGCAAATAGGTCAAGGGTCTTGGGTCTTGGAATTTGTCAATTGAAGTCTCTATAAGAAGAAGAATTCGTTTGGGGTTTTCTTCTCAAGTGGGAGAGGTTTTGGCCCTGACTGATAGCCTAGATTGTGTGTCTCTTGTCTCGTTATGGTTTAAGCATTGGTAACTGTTTGATGAAGAAGAACACTATAATAACATAAGTAAAGGAATATCCTAATATAAGAAGTAAAAAGCATTCACAAGAAATGATCTATTATAGAGAAATCACCTAATTGCTATGCCTTAGATTTCTCAACAAACATCAGTTAACGTCGCCTAATGTTGATCAAACTGCCTAATCCAAGCCTTAAAATATGGAAGAAAAAGCGTAACACGCATGATCGATGATTTTGTTTTGGGCAAAGGGTATATTTTTGTTAAGGACATTACAAAGGAGTTCAACAATCAACACCACCAACATTGGAGTACATAAATGGCTTGGTGCTCTTGATTAAATGCCTATACATACCCTCATACGTGATAGAATCTAATGAAATGTCATAATTCCATTGATCTTGGAATCTTGAAAATTGTTAAGTCTGTTGGATTTTGAATGAGATCTAAAATTCTACTTTCTCCATATGAAATCCAATGAGGTTGGAACCACTCTCAGACATCTTGATTCAATTATTGATAATGTTAAAAATTAAGTAAAATTGACATTCTCATTTCCCTTCTACTTTAAAATCTATTACAATTAGGGAGCATTTAGAAATTGTCTAGGGAGCGTCTAGGACGCATGAAAGGCGAACAAATAGACACATGTGAGAAGGGTTCAGTATGTGGCGATTCTAAATTTGTAGGAGCCGTGCAAACTGAGCCCGAAGTGCGGTTTCAAGGATGCTTCGGCCATGGTTCCACATGGTGTGTGATTCTGAGGTTTGGTCTCTAGCGGGGTGGGGGTGACGATTCTTGCAACAATGGCCCCAACCTTAGAAGGATATGTATAACTACATGTATGCTCATTTGTAGAACACATTCATGTATTATCTTAATAATGCGTGTTAATCATAAATTCCCAAGGGCACTGCTCTCTCTCTCTCTCTCTCCCTCGTGTCCTATTTCACTACGCATTGAGTATTGTTATTTTGTAAGATGCTGTGGTATTCTAAAGGATTTTTGTATGATAGGATTAGGGTTTGTTGAAGGGTTCATTGTATATATTCTATCGTAGCATTCTCAACACTTCGGTAATGTGAGTTGTTGATCTTGATGTTGTGTTTGTCAATATTTGTGGCAATGTAAACATCCCTTCGATGCTTGCCATTCTTAAGTTCACTTAGGACCAAAAATTCGAGATTTGTAAAAGCTCCTAAGACTAAGTATCTAAGATTTCTTGACCCTCTTAAGACCCCCTTCTTCATGTTCAGGTAGGTCCTTTGCTCACCAATTTTTGAGTTGAATTTTACTATAAAAATTAGAAAGGGATTCTTGCAACATCACCCTTTTGACTTTGAAAGTGACTCAAAACCCTCTTGATCCTTAGAGACATGGATTCATGATCTGCAATTTTTAAGATTCCACTCTCAATTGAAAAGACTGCCAAGATCTTGTTAGGTGCAGATTGCTTTATGTCCTTGAGTTTATCCCTTTGCTTGCCTTTTTTTTAAAATATATATAATATATATATATATATTTTAAAAATGTCTATATTATAACAAGTGACTATTTACATGGAAGTTGAAAATAGAATTGGAAGTGTATATACAATGGAACCTTATTTCCTCTTCCTTATAGCTACTAAAGTTGCAATAAATTCAGAATAAGCTACCGCATTTAACTCTTTGGCATTCTTAATCATAAGGGGGCCTTTGGTAGATAATTGCAAACATATGTATTCTTGCCAAGAGTTACAGAAATATTGGATTGATCTTACCTCATCAGTGAACACATACTTGCACCTTAGCTTTCAGATGGTAAACGAAGCAGTAATACAAAGATAGCCCCAAATGTTAGTGAAAGGAGAAAGAATGAAAGACCTCGAATCTCCTGAAAACATTGTGCAAGAATGAAGTTGGCCCTGGAAGAAAGTTGAATGCTAATAGTGAACATAGTTCCATCAGGTTCTGACAAACTTGCACTGCCAAAAGAATGTATATCAAGGTCTCTGAGTAGCTGTAATAAAGGTAGAGATCATTTGTTATATTGTTTTTGGCAAGGCAGGCTATGGAAGACAACCCCTGATAAAGAACTAACGAGGCAAAATCTCATAGCTTACAACTAAGCTAGAGTGACCAATATACAACTCTCTTAAGTTAATCATCCATCATCACATTTTATATGGCGCACTCTATGTCACAGGGTTCGTTGGACCTGAACCTTGAGTTTTGGAATCCGGCGAACGTAAGAAAAACCGTAAAAATTTGTTTAGGTTCATTGCGTTTGATTCTAACCGGCATAGAAGAATCCTGAGCAATCAGATTCAAGGCCAATCGACAACAACAACAGAGAGTGAAAATTTGTTCAAAGGTTCGAAGGCAACCAAGACATGAAAAACCTTGGGAGAGGAGGTTACAAGGTGAGTAGATTACACAAAAAAAATTTGCACGAATTTGCATTATAGACAAAAATCGCACCAAGTTACAAATTGGGATGGGGGTTACGTGGATCTAGGTTACAAATGACGGTTATGGGTGTAAAATTTTCTTCATGTGTGGAATGAATCATGCAAATGCTATTTATCTTATCAGTCCAAGGGAACATATGTTAGTATATTATCTAAGTCACTTGACACGGGGACACGAGATACACTAGACACGAGGATTCGAGTGTCTGACAAGGCGCGTTGACCCCCTAGAATGGGACACGTTATATATATATATATAATATATTATATATATATATATATATATAGATATATTAAAAATTAGATATTTCTTAAATAAATTCTCATTCATGATACAAATTCAAACATAGATCTAGTGTAAGTTTTACAAAGTAACATTATGCATACAAATACAATTGTGGTAGAATCGTCAATGATCCAATAGGAGAAAGGCAAGAAACTGCAGTTTTCTCATCAAGTCATCAAAATCAAAATGTGTTACATAGGTAGTAACAATGCTAATGGCAAATGGAAATAGCAAATACAAAACTGTGGAAATTCCTAGGCTCAAGGAATCCCTACTGCAGCAAAATTGAATTTACTTATCCTACTTGATTTTAATTTATCAAGTTATTTTTTGAATACTGAAGTAGATTATTTTTGCAACCTACACTACTTTAAATTTGATTACATGAAGCAAAAAATTGAGCAGAGGACAAGAAACATAGGACACAATTATTTTTGGACAAAATAGTCCTCGGAAAAACCCAATGCTGGAAAACTGGTGCAACAACTTTGAGGGTTTTATATTATTAAGCAGTAGCTCTGAGTACAATGTCGGTTTCCCTCCCGGCAAACTAGTGACAGAGAAAAATATAATGATGGAAAATTGAGTGAGATTACGTAACTTCACCCGCTAGTTTCCGGCTGATCCAGCAGCAGAACTAGCTAACCCCGACTATCTTCGCGCTGGCCTTGCGTCAACTTTACAGTCTCCGTGTCAGCTTCTGCGATGTCACTTCTGCCTTCTGCGTCAACCTTCCCGGCTGTTCTGGCAGTTCCCGGATAGTTTTTGGCTTTCTGCGTGAGGGCAACCTCACTTCTATGCTGGCCCTTTTGGCTTTGCGTCAAACCTTCGTGGGCCCAAATTGGCCCAACGTCAGTCCTTCTAGCTGCTGCGCTACCTCCACTAGTGGCTCTCTACCTCTTTGTCCAGTATTCCCAAACTATCCTTGCCCCTTTGTTGCAAAATGATCACTCAGTTCGAATTTCCCAGCTTCCTAGCCCCAGAAATCGAACTCCAGATCAATTCGTTCTCTCCGTGTGTGTTTTTAAATGAACCCCAAGCTTCCTACTTATACTTTTCTCGTTGAGACTTCAATGGTCAAGATTAAGTCTCTAATCAACGACTAAGATTAAAACTTGACTTGATCTGTTTTCTAGAACATTCTCACCCATATTTCGATTAATACCCATTAATACTTTAATTTTCCTATGTTTAGACATAGGAACCTCATTAAAAATATTAATTATTTTAATAAAATACAATCTGGGTGGAATTTCACCAAACGGTTTCTGGGTTCTTTAGAACTCATGTGCCTTAGCCTTTCCCCCAATTTTCATGGCTAGAGCACAACCGATGCTACAAAAAACTAACACTCCCTCTTAGTAAGGCAAGTGCTCTAGCAGCCATGTCCAACTGCATGCTCCTTTGTCTCTGAAGCATCTCCTTTTCGCACTGTTGTTGCCACCAACACTGTGCTTTCGCTGTTACTGTATTGCTGTTCATGACATTGTCACTGCCACTCCTGCATCTGTACTGCAACTCCTTTTGCATTTGCTACTAACAATGCCACTGCTAGCTCTGCTCTGCATCATTTTCCAATTGTTGTTGCTCAACAACAGAAAAGCATCCAAAATTTTTGAACTAACTGTGTTAAGCATAATACCATGTGAATGTTGGAATTTGACTTCTACTAGTCTTTGACCCTCTGAATCTTTTGTGCTGCTGCTGACTTCTGCACTGTGCCATCTGCACTGCTGCCAACATTGCTCTCCGCTGATCAGTCTTTGGTCTCAATCTACTGCATCTGTCTCTCCAACCAACCCACTGCATCATCTAACACTAAGTCCATCTCGCTACAGCTGAATCTCCGGCTCCTATAGCAAGGAATTGATCCAAGAGGTGGTCTCCTCAAGGATCCTGCGCACATGTAGTCCTCCCAACTACAGCTCAATATCGCCCCATTTCCCTCCTGGAGATGCATGGGCACTCATGGCATACTCATCTTCATCAATTTTTGCTAGAGCAACCTTAGGATCATGTTTCTCATTCGTATGCTTTTGCTTCAAAGGACACTGGGATGCAAAGTGGACCATCTCGCTACATCTGAAACATTTCACCTTCGAAATGTCTTTCGACTTCTTCTTCTGCTGTCCCTTTGATGCTAGAGCTGCGTTCTCCTCCTCCTCCTTGGTCTTCGTGCCACTCTCACTGCTGCCATTGAGGTTGACCTTAACTAGATCCCTCCTTAATTATTCCTATTGAAGGGCTGCCCACATCTCTTCCATGAAGGTAGTCTTTCCCTGCCCAATATACTTTGAAGTTTGGATGAAGACTTTCCATTCATTCGAGACTCCATTTAGGGCCGTCCTTACCATTGCGGTAAACTGAGGAGTAGACCCCATTGCAGCAAGCTGGTCTCTGGTGTCTTGAAGACGTTGAAGATAGGAGTTAACCCCTTCTCCCTTCTGCATCAATGTTTGCTGCAACTTTTGTTCTAAGCACATCTTCCATTGTTCGGAAGGACCTTCATACAGTGAAGACAAAGCTTCCCACATTTCTCGCGCTGTATGTTTGCCCTACAAGTGTGAGACCACGTGATCTCAAACTCCACCGAGTATGTAACTCTTTGCCTTTGGCTGCTTGACCTTGTACTTCTTCTTTTGATCATTGTCCACTGGAACAACCACAACACTCTTGATGTAAGCTTCGAGATCGTACTCCTGTAGAACAGCTAAGATTCTGGTCTTCCATATGACATAGTTGGAAGCTCCTTCCAACCTGTCCTGATCTCTGAGCACATATGATGCCATCTCACCCAAACTGTTGAATTGACTCCTCTAATCATTGCGCAACACTGGTCTGCTGCTTGACAAGTGAAAAAACTCTAACTTTTGGCGAGAAAAGTCTTTTGTGGAGAAAATTCCCCTTCTATGTGTCTTCGCTCTTTTTCGATGGATTTCTGCCCCGACAGAAACTATGCCCTTTAAGCACTGCGTTGAGTCTCTGTGTCACTCCCTCTGCTTCTGCAAGCTCACGAACCGGAAATTGTACCTCTCTGTTGACTCTCTCAAAGAGAGATTTCCTCAGAATCTCTACTTTCACGACAGGGACTGCGCAATCCCTTCAGGGGGATTCGAATTGCTGCCAAATGCAACTATTGGCCTCTCTGCTTAGTGCTGGATCTGCTTTTCCTGTTTCAAAATCAATGCTCCGATACCATGTGAAAATTCCTAGGCTCAAGGAACTCCTACTGTAGCAAAACTAAATTTACTTCTCCTACTTGATTTTAGTTTATCAAGTTATTTTCTGAATATTGAAGTAAATTACTTCTGCAACCTATACTACTTTAAATTTGATTACAAGAAACAAAAAACTGAGCAAAGAACAAGATACATAGGACACAGTTATTTTTGGACAAAATAGTCCCCAAAAAACCCAATGCGGGAAAACTGGTGCAACAGCTCTGAGGTTTTTTATTATTAAGCAGTAGTTTTGAATACAATGTCGGTTGTCCTCCTGACAAACCAGTGACAGAGAAAAATATAATGGCAGAAAGCTGAGTGAGATTACCTCACTTCAGTCGGCAATTTTCCGCTGATCCGAAAGTAGAACTGGCTAACCCCGACTATCTTTGCGTTGAACTCGTGTCAGCCTTACAGGCTCTGCGTCAGCTTCTGCGCTGTCTCTTCTGCCTTCTGCGTCAACCTTCCCGGTGATTCTGGCAGTTCCCCGACAATTTCCGGCTTTCTACATGAGGGCAGCCTCACTTCTGCGTTGGCCCTTCTGGCTTTGTATCAGGCCTGCGTGGGTCCAGATTGGCCCAACGTCAGTCCTTCTAGTTGCTGTGTTGCCTCCACTAGTGGCAGTCTGCCTCTTTGTCTAGTATTCCCTAACTATCCCTGCCCCTTTGCTGCAGAATGATCACTCAGTTCGAATTTCTCAGCTTCTTAGCCACATAAATCGAACTCCAGATCAATTCGTTCTCTCCATGTGCGTTTTTAAATGAATCCTAGGCCTGCTTCTTATACTTTTCTCATTGAGATTTCAACGACTGAGATTAAGTCTCTAATCAACGACTGAGATTAAAACTTGACTTGATCCGCTTTCTAGAACATTCTCAGCCATATTTTGATTAATACCCATTAATACTTTAATTTTCCTAAGTTTAGACTTAGGAACCTCATTAAAAATATTAATTATTTTAATAAAATACAATCTAGTTGGAATTTCACCAAACATTTTCTGGGTTCTTTCGAACTCATGTGCCTTAGCCTTTCCACCAATTTTCATGCCTAGAGCACAGTCGATGCTACGAAAGACTAACAAAAACAACTACAAGCCTCAAGGCAGTAGGTAGCTCATGAGTCATTAATCACCATCATCCAAATCAACATTATTGTCATCATCATGGTCATCACTGCTCTCCTCTGCTCCATCCTCCTCCACTGTATCCAATGTCATCTCTGCATCTGTTGGTGTGGAGGATGACCCCTCAACAGTATCACGATCATCAAAAGTGACAGGCTCTACCACTGGCTCATTAAGATCCAATTTGGCCAATGCCAACTTAGCACTGCTGTCCAAACCCATATTATCAGGAAAGACATCCCACATCTTTGTCTTTCGCTTCAACCACTCATCCCTCTGCTTGTAAATAAGACGAAGGTTGGTGTGCACATACACCATTGTCTCTGCCCTGGATTGCTCAAACTTGCCCTTCTTGACACTATACAAATTCCTATTTGTGCTCCAATTCCTCTCGCAACAAGAGGATGAAGTCACCTGAGAGAGGGGCCTCAAGGTAACCACTGTAGAGGAGGGCTTGTTGCTCCATGCATTGCCCACCAAGAATAGGGCTTCTTAGCCCCCCTGTCTCTAATCACATCATATCTTTCAAATCGATTAGTGCCAGTGGAAAACTCTGCAAAGGCATCCTCCACCTCATCAAGGGATGCTCTATCCTAACCTCCTTCCTCACCTATGAAATTTCACCATCCATGTGAAGAGGGAATTTGCGAGAAGGTCCACCATTCAGCCACTCATGGTTGTAGTATTTTGGTTTCAATGAGTGAGCCAAACAATGAAAAGTTGTGCAATTCTTGTCCCATCTGCTAACAAGAATATCTTGTATGGTGGTGAAGGCTTCTGGTGATGTCTCATACTCAGGGCATTCACTCTATAAAATAATGGTCCTCATAGACTCAATCATGGAATCCCATCACTCTTAAACCTCTCCTAGGATGGGTTGGTCTGTATCTGCAAATTGTAGCAAAGCAATGATAGGGTCCATGATCTTAATAAGTAGATCTGCCCTCTCCCACCAAGCATCATCTAACGTTGTGTCCTTCACTCTTTTTTAGGTTGCTTGATCTGCATTCCTCTAAAAAGACCAAAACTCTAAAATAACCATGGCTGCAAGAGCAGCCTTGACCTCCCTCAACCTCTTCAAGATGATGAATGAAGAGGAAAACAATGTATCTGCAATCTTCAACAAAGATAGATTGATGTACTCCTTGTACGTTGTGAGGGCATTTGTATGATTTTGTACAAAGTTGCAGATATGCCATGCATTCTCAATAATACTTCCAATCCAAAGCACATCAGAAGCAATAGATTTAAGTGCTAAATTCACAGAATGGACAATGCAAGGTGTCCAAAACACTTGTGGATATTTAGCTTCCACAATCATGCCAACAACCTTGCAAATAGGTTCATTATCTGTAATGATTTGCACAAAAGGATCAACACCTATGTCTTCAATAACTTTAATGAACAACTCACCCATATATTTTACATCCTTGTATTGTCCATAGTGCATCCATTGATTTCAAGAAAACTGGACCATTCAAGGAAGACACCATGAAGTTGATGAGTGGGTGGCGTGCTGGATTTGTCCATCCATCAGAAACAATACTAACCCCAGATGTTGGCCATGCTGATTTAATAGGCTCAAGCATTTTGTCCACCTCCTTCTTTGCCTTAGTTAACAATGTGGTTCTAAGCTTCTTTGACCCAGGAGGTGCATACCCTGATGGAGCCCCTTGAGTTAGAGCTTGGCACATCTCAATAAATAAAGGTGAGCGTGCAACATTAACGGATATGAAGTTCTGATAGAAAAAAATGCAATGGTGAGATCAAGCTCTTCCCATTTCTCTTTCTGAAAAATCTTGTTCATTGGACCAAGTGCCATTGCTTTTCTTTTTGCTGCTTGTCCTCCACCAAAACTCTCAATTGGAAATTTCTTGCTGCTTTTCCTGAAGAATGGAAGGGTATCATCTTTCTTGTTTTTTTAGATGTTGCAACCATCTTTGCCATACCAACATTGACCTCCTTTTCCATTTCTTTCCTCTTAGCTAAAGACACCTGTGTACATGGTGCAATTCGACAACTTGGTAAAGCCAACAAATGAGCTTTCACACGGTAATAAGTGCTCATGAAATGATTGTTACAATAGTTTCATTTCCAAGCAACATTGCCTCCACCCTTCAAGTTGTTGCTTGACCTTTGCTCTTTTGTGACATAAGTCCACAAGGGATATTTGTTTTCTTGAGCCTGCTGCCTTTCTAAATTAATTCTTCCCTCAACATTTGAAGCTGTTGTTGTAGCCCCACTTCCAATAGAGGGAACACTTGCAGACCCTGATGAAATTGGAATAGGAGGGGCATCTCCAATGGGGACATTCTTCCTCTTCTTTTTCCCTCTCCCTGCTGCCCTTGATTGAGCCATGAATGCTGTAAAAATTAAAGAAAAAATGCACAAACTTGTAAAAAAATGCACATGCAAATTGCTGTAATAAAATTGCAAAAAAAATAGAAACAAAATGCACGTATCTGTTGCTTAAATCGCCTCCAAAATGCTCTGAAACCCTTTGCTAGTCGCTACCACACACACCCACAACATGAGAGAGAAAAATGAGGGAAAAATGACTCAAAACCGGACTTTATGGGCCGCGTGGCACACAATTCAAGGAGACATGTGTCCCGGAATCGAGACACGATGGAATTGTTCCCCGGACATGACCAGACATAAGTGGGACATGATTGGAGGACACGTGTCCCAACGAATCGTGTCTGATTTGCCCGATTCGTGACACATCAAGGGTTTTCAACGAATCCTTTTTCTTAATATATTATATACATTATAAATTAATTAATATTTATATTTATTAAAAAATTATAAAATTATAACTTATTAATATAATATTTGATATTATATATTTTAAGATTTTGAAATATGTGTATATCGACAAACTTAATTGCGAACCTTATCTGAACCTCATTGACAAATTTGAATTCGAATCGAACTTTATCATTGTCAAATTTGAACTCAAACTTGCACCATGTGACATTGAGCACACTAACATGGTCATGGTGGTTTTACCACCTAACCACTAACCTTAACACCTCAATGTTACATCAGTCACCACATATCATTAACACTAGTGTTTTCTAGCCTAAATTTTACATAATAAGTTGGACACATTTAATACTAAGTTGGAGCTGTCTGTTTGCTGCTCTAACAATTAACACGTGACAAATTGAGTTTACTAACACCCGTTGTGTCAAATTTTTACTAAAAAATTTAGAAAAATATATACCAAACCATATTCATTATACGGCCATTAGACAAAATAAATTCTATTATTCAATTGCAGGAGTTGTTGCACAGGCTTGTACTGTTATGTGCTGTAGTTTCCTTGTTTGGTAGTTTATACACCTTATGATTTTACTTTCATGTGTTTCATTGGTAAAAATAATTATTGTCTAATGCCTAATCTCCTGTGGTTGCCTGGGTAGCTCTAAGAATCTTCCTGATTTTGTGATTAATTTCTTCCATTTCTTTAGCGTCTGTGATTTAGAAGTTTAGCTTTAAAAGTCTTATTTTCTTCTTTCACAAATAAATCATATTTTGTTACTTTGCTTCAGAAAATGCTTTTGCATATGTATTCCGAGAAATCAGGCAAGAGTTATCATGTTCTCCTCCCCAAGATTCAGTTTCAAATATACATCCAAAAAGGAAAGTCCCTGTTGCAGGTACATTGCTCAACTTTTTTTGACAGTTACAAGCTACATTTATGAAGGAAACGTTAGTTTTAAAGTGAGTGTCAGGGTCTCTGCAATTTGTGATTAGATTCCACAGAACCATTTGGAATGGTCATTTTTTGAACAAAGATAATTTCTTGCAAACCTAGTTTTTTTGACCTCCGATGCAAGTAAAATCTATGGATTTGACAAGAAAAGCGCTTTAACTATGATTGGTGAAAATATCCACATGTACTTTGTTTGGTTTCCTGTTTAACATACCAGCTATTAAAAGAGAAACTACTTTTTATTAGTCAAAGTTCAAACGTGTCTATCTTTGGGAAATCCTTTTTTAAACATTCGTTCCCAACAACATTCTATTTCCTATGGTTATGATCTGGTAGAAACCAAGTTACCAAAGTTAGTTCTGAGGAATGAAAGTACTGCTAATAAGCCTAGGCAATTACAATGTGGCTTAACTAGAAAATTTGCTCAAATGGCATTTATATAAGTCATTTTTGCAGGGATTCTCACATCTATTTGTAAATTTTCTCCTTTTAGGGACTAGAATGACTCTTTTGCATGTTTGAATGTTGTATGGACTTTTACTCATTTCTAATCCCTTGCCATTAGCTGGTTGTGCGTAGAACATATTAGGGATACCAATCCTAATCCTAATTGCTTTTCTAATTGTAATTGCTGGACCATCCAATGAAATGTTAAGTTTAAATGCCAAGTTGTTGAAACTGCCTGCTCCAATTTCCAAATTTCCATTCAAACCAACTGGTTTTTGGGGCAACAGTGAAAAACCAGTTACGAAACAAGCCAATGTGAGATTCTAATCTCTCTTGTACATTCTCTATTTTAATATTTCACTATAATGTGCTCTCATACTGACTATTTGAGACATTGTATTGTGCAAGTTATGTATATCTATCTGCCAGTGGTGAAGTGTGTAATAACAAAAAAAACTAAAATGCGGAAACAGTAAATTTAAAAACAGGTACCTATCTGAACTGCTGCCTGAACTGCTGCTGATGTTGCCTGCGGCTACACTACTCCAATTATCGCGAAACCAATTCCACCCAGGCAGACTGAGCAGAGCCTGGCTGCTCAATCTAGTAAGCTTCTCACAGGAGCTCACTGTCCCTCGTGCCCAGAACCTCAGACTGATTAAAGCTCTTCCAATGGCAGAACTTCTTCCCTTCTGAATTCCTCCTCTTGGTTTTAACCTCCGTTGTTCAACCCCTTTTCTCAGCTCAGTTCCGCGGTTTATAACTGCGGGCTTGGCGGTGGCCACCTTCCACCTGCAGCGACCGCTTTCCTTCCTCCCGCCATGCCTTTGCATGCGTTTCAGACTATTAGATATTTGTAATGACCATTCACGCTTTATCAACCCGTTTATTATTATTATATTGTTTATATAGGTAGTTTTATTATAAAGCAAGGTTTGATTTATGTGTCCTTTTTATATAAGGTTTAATTAAATTTTTAATATAAAGTTTAATTTTTATATTTATTATAAAGTTTGTTTTATATTTATTTTTAATATATGAAGTTTATTTGATTTAATATATAGTTTAGAATTTTATATTAGTTAATTATGGGTCGTTACATACATTCCCCCTTCAGAAAACTTCGTCCCGAAGTTAGAGTTTTTATCTTATCTGATTACTTATGATAGTAATTAGTACCCCAAAATTTTTATTTTAATATCAAGAGACTATAAAATTAGAGTTTTAGGTTTATGATTTTAATGGATAAATCTACCCTACCCAGGTTCTCAAGCTATTCTAAAATCATCCTATCCTTCCTAATCTCTTTTGCTCCCATCCTATCCGTCCTCTACTGGAGTATGCCATGGCGTCAGTGTTACTGACCTAACCATTCATAAACTCTAAGGTGACAGCGTCGGTTATACCAACCTGATTCCCAGTAGGCATCCGGCAGTCATCATCACACGTCTAGAGAAGCGTGATTCACACAATCCTCCCATGACTCTAGGGTTCAGAGGATAAACGATGGGTAACACCTCCACCCCTCCCAGTAGAATTAGGGCTAATACCCTATTATAGAATCTCTTTGAGCTTTAGTTGTTCTGAGGTTCTGTCATCACGTGGTCATCCCGGTAACTGTTTATTATCTGCAATCATACACTTACTCATGCATTCGTAAAATGTGCATCAGCATATTCAAAATAACTCATGTATTATTCACATATGATACTACAGTATAACATATTTTACCATATTCTATGCATGTCTTTTGACTTCCATCTAAAATGTATTCACTTCCTGATTTCTATTCCATTGATCATATTGACATGTATAAATAAAACAGATTTACAATATCTTAATTTCTATTAGAAGTAAAATCATTTAACTGTCTTAACTTTCCTTTGACAACTATAATTTAATAAAATGAACCACATATATCGTTTTGGTATCCATGTACCAGCAGAAGTTAAACATATATTATGTCACAAAATTTCACGTTTATCTATAATCATTCAAAATGTTTGAGTATCTGATTGTAGTGAAGTAAATATATACTAAACATAGTTTAAAGTTCTTCAAAATTGACATAGATTAGGGTATCTTTGACATATGTCCTCTGTATTTTCCCAAGTTGTTGATCCAGGACTATACTTGTCCCATTGGACCTTAACTTGGTCCACCAGGCGGTTTCTCAGCTGTCGAACCCTACGTTCCAGTATACGTAATGGTTTGACGGATACGACTCCCTCGTCTGATCCTTGCAATTCCTTCCATTGAAGGTTATGAGATAGATCAGCTATATAATGTCTTAATACAGAAACATGAAATACATTCTGAATTCTATGCAGGTGAGGTGGCAGGGCAAGACGATAGGCAACAGGTCCCACTCTTTCCACGACTTTAAATGGCCCAATAAATCTGGGCGATAACTTTGTCCCTTTCCCGAATCGAATAGTACTTTTATTTGGTTTGATGTGGATGAAAACCTGATCCCCTACTTCATACCTCCTATCAATTCTGTGAGCATCAGCATAACTCTTTTGTCTATCCTGTGCTTCCTTTAATTGTTGCCTAATTTTCCTTACATGCGCTTCCATTTCATGGATTAATTCAGGTCCTATTATCACTCGATATTCTAACCTGTCCCAACTTAACGATGTCCTGCAAGGTCTGCCGTATAAAGCTTCAAATGGAGGCATTCTAATCGAGCTGTGGTAACTGTTGTTGTATGCGAATTCAACCAAGGGTAAATACTTTTCCCAGCGTGATTGCTGATCCATTACATACATTCGCAACATGTCTTCAAGTACTTGATTTACTCTTTCAGTTTGCCCCTCAGTCTCAGGATGGTAAGCCGTGCTTAAATTTAGCTGAGTACCTAAGGCTGTCTACATGCACATCCAGAATCTGGAAGTGAATCGCGAATCTCTATCGGATATAATCTTCTTAGGTACTCCATGAAATCTGATAAATTCATTTATGAATACTCGAGCCACGTCAGCAACATCATAAGTATCTCTTACGGAATGAAATGGGCGCTTTTTGTTAATTTATCCACCACTACCAAAATGGCATTGTGTCTTTGAGAAGTAAGAGGTAGTCCAGTGATAAAATCCATAGAAATGGTCTCCCATTTAGACATAGGAATGTCGTGGGGTTGTAAAAGGCCCGCTGGGTGACAATGATCGGCCTTTACTTGCTGACATTCCAGACATTTCGCAATAAATTGAGTGATATCGCGCTTCATACTTGGCCAAAAGAAAAGCTTCTTGGTGTCCGCATACATTTTCCCTACTCCAGGATGAGCACAATAAACTGCTTTGTGGGCCTCCCCAAGGATGGTATCTCAAAGATCTTTATCATCAGGAATATACATCCTTCCATGGAATCGTAAGATCCCATCGTTTTCTAATTCATATCCCTCAAATTTAGATTCTTTTGCCCTTTTACCCTCAAGACTTGCTCTCACCTTTAAATACCAGCTGTCTTTTATAAGATGATCCAGTACTCGTTGTCTTAAGTCTACTTTAATGGGTATGAGAGAAAATATCCGAGGTCTTCTGCTTAAAGCATCTGCTACTACATTTTCTTTTCCTTTAATGTATGATATTCCGAAGTCATATTCACTTAGGAATTCACTCCATCGCCTTTGCCTGGCATTTAAGTCTCTTTGGGTGAACAAATATTGTAGACTTTGATGGTCGCTTTTAAGTGTAAAACTTCGTCCCACTAGATAGTGTCTCCAAATCTTTAAAGCTAGCACTACAATGGCTAATTCTAAATCGTGAGTAGCATAGAGTTCTTAATGAGGTTTTAACTTTCTGGAAGCATATGCTATCACTCCCCTATCCTGCATCAACACTGCACCCAATCCCTGTTTGGATGCATCAGTACATACCGTAAAATCTTTGTCCATGTCAGGGACTCTTAGGATTGGTGTACTGGTGAGTAGTCTTTTGAGTTCAGAGAATGCTTTATTACATTCCTCAGTCCATTCATACTCAATACCTTTACGCTAAAGGGTTGTAATTGGCTTTGCGATTTGGAGAATCCCTCCACAAATCTTAGGTAATAATCAGCTAAACCCATAAAGCTTCGTATCTCATGTGCATTTTTTGGTATTGGCCATTCCATGATCGCTTTTACCTTCCCAGGATTTACTGAAATCCCTTCACCTGATATGATGTGACCCAAATAATGAATCCTTTCTTGAAAGAATGAACACTTGGATAGTTTTCCATACAACTGACGTTCTCTAAGGCAGGACAATACTATCTGCAAATGATCTTCATGCTCTTTCTTATTCTTGGAATAGATGAGAATATTATCTAAAAAGACTTGCACAAATTGATCAAGATATTCACAGAAAACACTGTTCATAAGATTCATGAATACGGCTGGCGCATTTGTTAATTCAAATGGTACCACAGTAAATTCATAATGTCCAAAACGTGTCCGGAATGCGGTCTTAGAAATATCATTTTCAGAAATCCTTAGCTGATGATATCCTGATCGAAGATCAATCTTTGAAAAGACAGCAACTCCTTTCATTTGATCGAAAAGATCGTCGATTCGAGGCATAGGGTATTGATTCTTTACTGTAGCTCGATTCAAGTCTCGATAATCTATGCATAATCTTAAAGATCCATCTTTCTTCTTTACAAAAATTACAGGAGCGCCCCAAGGTGATGTACTGGGCCGAATATGCCC